>JAHBCN010003896.1:0-69800 GCA_019359885.1 Listronotus oregonensis
GCTGCCAGATTTCAAAAATATCGATAGGGGCCAAAAATACTTTTTTTTTTGTTTACAATTATTACAGCTTTTTAAATTTTTTTTTCCCGGGATTTCTTTGTGAAACATATCCCAGCCAAGATATCTTGACGATACTTTTATTGTACGAACAGGTAATGACGAAGGTCTTGAACTAACTTGCCTCCAAACTTGTATCAAATTCAAAATGGTAAAGGAGAAAAATTCGGCGCTACCTTTTCTCGACGTTCTAGCCAAATGAAATAATGGATATATACAAACCTCGATATACAGAAAATCTACCCACACTGAACAATTTTTACACCAGAATTCTTATCCCCCCAACGAAACATAACAATGTGAAAGCAATGAATACAAATTAAACACTTAAATATAGGGATATGATATGCTAAATAAAAAATATCTAGAATTTTACGCAGAGAGCAAAAATGTAACAAAAAATATAGGGAGTCATTTAAAAACATTAACTTTGTTCTTGTACAGTTTTTTTGATACACCCTGTATACATAACGTTATTTGCAAAATATAGAGCAAAAAAAACCAAAATATTTTTAAAAAATTTTTTTTTTCCAATTGAATATATATATATATATAATATATATATATATTTTTTACATATATATATATATATATATATATATTATATATATATATATATATATATATATATATATATATATATATATATATAAATATAAATAATATATATATATATATATATATATATATATATATATATATATATATATATATATATATATATATATATTATTTTATATATATATATATATATATATATATTTATTTTTTATTTGTTCATCGGTAAATTATAGGTATAGAATGGAGAAGGGGCCAGTCCATTGATCAAAATCTGCAGTTTAAGGAAAAAAAAACTTCAAAAAAAAAAATTTAAAATACTTTGTCCTTCGCTCGACTTTCTGGAACAAATTTGTCAGCGCTCTCAACATATAAAGAAAATTTAAATCATATAAAAATTAACAGATAATTAAAATTAAAATTATTAAAATTTTCATCTTAAATTTATATTTTTTGGGGGGATAGATAAAAGATTTATTTTTTGGAAAAAAAAATGTTTATTATATTATATATTAAAAAATTTTTTAAAAAAATGTTTCCCCTTTTTTTAAATTTTTTTTAAATAGAAGTAAAAACATATCCGATTTATGGGGTTTTAAATTTTAAATGAAATTGATGCTTTTTTTAAAAAGTAAGTAAATTTTTTGTATAAACTATATAAAATTTATTATCTTCGTAAGGGATTTTATAAATTGTGTTTTTAAATTTTAAGTAATATGTTTTGCTTATCCTATTTTTGTTATTTAGGATCTTATATCTTTTTTGTCTTAAAAACAGAACGATAATTATATTTAATGCCTGTTTATTTAATTTTGTCAGACAGGCCAGGAATATATAGGGCCATTTTAAAAAAATTTCCCCGCATTAAAAAAAATGTGAAATACCCAAACCCCATGGACAGAAAATCCTTAAAAAAAAAGGGTTTTGGCCAATTTTTTTGGGAAATTTTTTCAAACTCTTTAATCCCCACACATTTAAACTCAATGGTCACGGGGATGCATTTGGCTTAACCACCCCCTCCACTTTCTTACGCTTCCCCCGCCGCCGATCAAAGTCTGCCATGACATTTTTTTCTGTTGGGGGGGTTTAATAGTTTTTTCTCTAAATTTTTGAAAAGGAATTTTAAAATTATTTCCCCAAACCCCCTTGGGGCCTCAATAATTGATACCCCCCCTTCTATCCCCCTCCTGTACCAAGTCACTGTATGACTTCTCCCTTATCAAGGGTTGTGAAACCGTATGATCTTAAATTCACCAATTTAAGAAAGTAAGAATAGGGGTTCAATTGTTGGAGTAAAAAGATATTGGTAGTGCTAACTAACAAGTTTTTTTAATCAAAAACCCGGGGCCCCAAATTTTAAAATGTTTTCCAAATTGACATCTTAATTTTCTAAAAAAAACTGTGGTTTGGACGTTGATGGAGCTTTTAAAGTAAAAAGTTTATTTCTGTAAAAAAAAAATTTTGTAAAATTTAGAGAAGTAAGGTTTTTTTTTGGGGGGTGTGATATGTGCTACGGAACCATAAAAATGCATACCGTTAATTTTATTTCCCTTTTTTTTAAAAAAATTTTCCAGTCTCTTAATTGTTCAAAAAAATTTTATTTTAATTTTTTTTAAACAATAAATTTTATTTACGAAAAATAAACAGGACGCTTTTAAAAAATTAGTTAATTAATACTAAATTGCCCATTCCTTAACCGTGTAATTACTGGTTAATTATCTGTGGCATAACAGACATTTTAAAACGGAAAATTCTGCTTAAATCTACTGGTTTTCGCCGGGATTTTTCTGGTTTTAATTATTATGAATTTAGCAGAAATGCGCAAAATGGTATCACGCTTTAAAACGTGATATGGCGTATTTTTTTTTTTTTAGTTATATATTTCATTAAAAAGCATCAAGTTTAATTTTCCTATAAGTACACCAGATTCAATAGCGCACAATGTTAACTGGCGATCACCCATTCAATTTTTACCTGAGTCTGGCATCGCTTAATTTCGCTGATCTCACGGAAGCAGGGGATGGGCCCCTTAAATAGAACAGGTCCAACTGTAGCAAATTATACCGATTTTTTTAACTTTAAAAAACTTTTTATAAGGTATGGCTTTAAAATGAATTTCTCTATAAAAGTTGGTTATTTTTCTGTACCATACCATAGCCAGAAATCATAAGCTTTTTTAAAATAAAAACCCCTTACAATTGGCATATTTTTTTTTAATCAGATGTTATAATGTTTTTCGTAAATTCCAAGAATTTTATAAATATTACTTAAAAAAATCTTTCCTTACACCTTTAAATGGGTGGACAAAATCTTTTTGGGAAATGATAATACAAGAGCTAAAAATTTTCCAAATGAGAAATCTGATGGTTTTATAATATCCATTTTTAGTGATGTTATGGCATAGTAAAATAAATTAATCTCTTTTCAATTGGTACCTTACATAATTTAATTTTTAAACGAGCACACCAGTTTTTAGTTGGTTAAGTACTTTTTAATTCGTTGTTATTTAGCAAAAAATGGCAATATTAGAGATGTTCCCGATGTTGAAAGGAATACCATTTTAATTATCGATATATTTTGCCAGCTTTATTTTTAAGTTTTTACTGATATTTTCTAAAAAAATTAGATAGTAAAATAAAAATATAAAAATATTTTCAAATTGTTTAAAAACGTGCATTTCCTGATGTTATTTATTTGTATTGAATAAATACATTCAATAAATTGTCAATCATATCACTTGCTTCTTGAAACATGGGATCTAACTTTTTTCTAACTAATTTTACATGGAATAAAAAAATACCTGAAATACCAAAATACAAAAAGTAAATATTTTCTGATAGCAAGACTTAACATCATAAAACGCTTTTACATAAAAGGCGAAAATCCTTTTTTTTTACAAAAAATAAATAGAATATCCTATTTATTGAAAAAGTTAAGCTTATTAAAGATAACCCAATAGATGGTATCTCATAAAAAAAATAAAAATGGTCACTGAATATGTCCTTGTTTAGTCCTCTTCAAATAACCCTGTATCTAAACCTAATTTCCCCGGATCAGCTAGTTTTTTAATTTATTTTAATATACAGAGTGTAGCTTTATGCAATTTTATTCATTTTGTCATATATCATAATAATAACAAATGTTTACCGAAAAAGCTAGGAAACCTTTTTCGCCCATATCAACTTGGCTTTGGAACAAAATGCGGAGCAGAAGCAGCAATACATGCAATACGTCGTTTTCTTCTTTATCCTCACGAATCAGATAAAGTTATTTTAAAAATAGATTATCAAAACGCTTTTAATATGGTTAATAGAAAAACAATTTCATCACGAGCGAAATATCTCCCAGAATTTTTACCATTTATAGCCCAATGTTATGATAATCCGAGTTTACTTTCTTACGGTGATCAACATATTTTTTCTCAAAAAGGTGTCCAACAAGGAGATCCTCTTGGACCAGCTCTTTTTAGTTTAGCAATTTATTCACTTATTTTATCATTAAATACAGAAATAAATCTTTGGTATCTAGATGACGGTACATTTGCTGGAAACCCAAAATCGGTTTTAGATAATTTTCATAAAATAATCAGAGGAAGTAAAGATTTGGGTTTAAATTTAAATTTTGATAAGTGTGAATTAACTGTTTTATCTAAAGATCATTCCAATAAACTATCAAATTTTTTAAATGTTGTTCCTTATTTGTCAGTAATTCCCATTTCAAATTTTAATTTATTAGGAAGTGCTTTTTCGTCAAATGAAATTGAATACTCAATTAATAAAAAGACAGAATTGTTAAAATCTCTTAGCACCAAATTAAAATTTATAGACTCACATATTTCCTATTATTTACTAAAATATTCCTTTGCCATACCTCGAATGTCTTATTTGTTAAGATGTTCACCTTGTTGGAAATCTCCAGAATTACTTTGTAATTTTGATAATGTATTACAAAGTTTGGTTCAAGACATAACAAGTTGTGATATTAAAATAAATTCTTGGTTACAAAGTACTCTTCCAGTAAAATTTGGAGGTCTTGGAATAAGAGATACATCCATCCTGTCTATTTCTGCCTTTTTAGGTTCAATCAATGACGTTCAGGTTTACTTTCCAAAATTTTACCTTCCTATATTCTTGCGACAGTAGATAATGATTTCAGCAATTGTTTTGTAAGATGGTTTTCTGTTTGCAATCTTCAAAATCAACCACAAGAATTACCAAAAAAACAGAAAGATTTTGACTTTTTAATTTGCCAAGCTCGTCACAAATATATTACAAACATGTGCCAGACAAGTGAAGATAAGCACGTCTACTTGCTCTTCAGGCCCCTGAAAGTAAATTTCTTGGATTAAGCACTTCCATCTTCGTCCTTGGGAAATTTGTTTATAAAAAAATTCCAAATTCCATCACTTCAGACTTGGTCTGCCTGTGTGTGGAGAGCACACCTGCGTTTGCTGCGAAAATGCTGATATTTATGGCCTACATGGGTTAAGCTGCAAAAAAGCGCAGGGCGTTCTTCTAGACACAGTCAGATAAATGACATTATCAAAAGAGCTCTTTATTTTAGCTGAAAATCCTTTTGTGTTAGAGCCTCTTTGAGTTTGCAGAAGCGATGGAAAACGGGTAGATGGAATGACCTTAATTCCCTGGAAATATGGAAAACAATTACTTTGGGACGCTACTTGCAGCACATACACTTGCAAAATCTATCTGGACAAAACTTCTAATTTTGTAGGTGCGGCTACTCGTATTGCCGAGAATAAAAACATCTAAAATATAAAGAGCTTTTAAGAAGCCTTTTTCCTTTTGCTGTTGAAACTTTGTCCTTTGGGTGATGAGGCTAAGGGTTTTATTAATGAAATTTGCAAAAAAATACAATGCAAAAAATCTCGAAGTTTCATTATCCAAAAATTGGTTTAGCTGTGCAACGGGGTAATGCAGCATCGGTACTAGGAACAATCAAGGAAGACCTAGGACTTGATGAAGTTTATAATTTTAAATATAGATTAAGTTATTTATTTAATTTTAGAATATTGTTATTTGGTATTTATAACATTATATATTTTAATACTAAGAGACAAAAAAAACATAAATGATAGCATACTTGTGAAATATAGTTTATTTTTCCTAAATATATTAATAAAAAAATATACTTTTGTACACCAATGTTTACCGTCAGAGTGTGTATCTTGGATAATGTTCTAACTGTACCGAGTTTCATCCAAATCAAAAAACGTAAGTAAATCCCAACTCTGAAAATTTTTCTTTCGCATCCTGTATCTTAAAAATAAGTGGGTTATGAATCTATGTCCCATTTACATAATTTTTTTCTTATTTTTGGCCCAGGAATTTCCCTTTAAACTATAGCATATGTATTTTATATCACCCTGTATAATTGCAATAACATCTTTTTGTGGGCCAACTTTCTCAAACTTTTAAAATAATTGCTGGTTTATTGCTCCTAAATTAACCAAATTTTAAAAATTTTAAATTTGGCAATGTAATCGAATATATAACTAAGATTACATCTATCGATACAAATTTAGACATGTCTACTTAGCGGAAAAATACCGTGATTTAAAAAGAATTAAACTTTTTAAAAAACCAAAGCAATAAAAAATGACAACAATAACAAATAATAAGCTTAAATGAATAAAATTATTGGGTATGCGGCTGTAATTTCCCTTTATTGTTTTAAGATATTTAGCAGATTATGAAACTTTATCGACTTTTAAACTGTTTATCTTTTGTGGTGTAACAGGTGTCCTGTGAAAAATGTGCCTCTGTATACGGTTTTCGAGGTAAAGTAACTTAATATCTTAATTTTTGTACCTATTACACTAATGTATAAAAATTCAGCGATGCCCGGTAGCGTATTAGCATTGTTTGTTTATGGCACGACGCAACTTTAGAAAAATGTATGTTAAATTAGGCAAGAAAATGTGTTAACGATTTGCTCATAAAAAGGTGGACATTCTTACCTGCGTTAGACAACACGTAATAAATATGGAAGCGTCTGAATGTAGTAGATTTTGTCACAAGTAGAACGGAAAATATTTTCTGTTTTTTGGCGTCATCGTATCGATGTTGTTTGCCTCTAAAATCTGTATTTCCCTTAAAATAAGAGGCATTACAAAAATTTTGTTAAAAAAATTGTTGAGTAAAAACATTTTACAGGCTATATTTAAAAAAAAAACATAGATAATTAGCGAAATTTGAAATTTGACTATAAAATTTAATTAAATTTACGAAAAAAAATAGAGGAGTTTTTCTTGCGGCGGCACCCAAAAATCAACGTTTTTCGCAAATTTCAGAATTATTTTTCTTTATGTTTTACAATAAAATAATGAATTAAGGAAACAGAACATTTAAATTTGATTTCTATAGTAGATATTGCCCCCTATAATGGAAACAACTGCTATTGCATTTAGATGCGATTTGAATGTTGACCCTTTTATGGGCAAATCTTTCGAACATTGTCTTTCGTAATTCCATATATACTTTTCTAAGGTCACTTCGGGCTATAAGAAGCAGGTAATATGATATTTAATTTGCGCCCGAGTTTTTTCTATTTTTTATAAAGTACTGCAATTTTTTCCTTGCAATAAAATAAGGCAGGCGCTATGTTTCTTGTAGCAACTCGGCTATTCTGGTGGCTATTTCAACCTCAAAATATTTTGACAGTATACATTGAACTTTACCTAGAAAAGCGTTAAGCGTTGGTTAAATATATTATTAGATAAGAACTAAAAAAATCATTTTTGCTTTCAATTTATACCTAAAAATTTTACAAAATGTTTATTACATCATTTTGTAAAATTATTAGGTATAAAATCACCAGTCACTAGAATAGCCGAGTTGCTACAAGAAACATAGCGCCTGTCTCATTTTATTGCAAGGAAGAAAAATTGCAGTTGTTTTCACATTTTAGTAAGTTGGAAAATCTTATAGTCAAAACAAACTGCAGCAACAAATTTTAAACTATAAAAGATTTTAATAAAACTGCATGCACAAAATTGCAGCAAGAAAGATTTTATATCAGAAATCTTTAAAACTAAAACTAAATTTCCCTCTTTATCCACATTTTTTCCCTAGAATACCTAGTATGTAGAATTTGCACAGAGGTATTGGTTTCTTCAACCCACTTGTGCAACAGCCTGCATAAAAATGATAAATGTAATTTTCGTAAAAATCCAAAATAATTATTTTTCAGTAAGAAATACTTTTTAAAATTTAGTCTGGAAGCCCGAATTTCAGGCGTTTTTTGGCGGTCAATAAAATAAAACAATTAATATTTTCCCTATTTATTCTTCTATCATTTATTTATTTATATTTTGAGAAATTACAAAAAAACTTATTTTACAAAGTGGGGGGCTGTTGAAGTAGAGGGGAAGAAAAGCGTGTCCATCACGATTTCCTTCTTTCTGGTCATCTAAAACATAAAAAAATTGTGGATTCTTCTTCCGAATTTTAAAAATGGTAAAAATTAAAAATTTCGATTGTTTGTTGGTTTTTGCCACGAAGGAATATATAAAGAAAATGAAAGCAAATCGGTCAATTTGAACTTAAGATTTTGTGACAAACGTTTCGCAAAGAGTGGTTTCGAGAAAAATACGTTTATTGCGGGGCCTTTCTTTATCTCAAATTGAATATTTAATGAATTACTCTCCAAAATACGAGGACTTCTTCCTTCTTTTGGAGTACTTAAAGCTCGAACTTTCGATTCTAGCTTCGTTGCGCCAAACAACAACTTTAGATATAACTTTTAAAATAATTCGGATTTTAAAAAAGTATTTAAGAAAGATATTCAAGAGGATTCATACCTGCTGTTTACAAGCGATTTTCTTTTAAAGAATGGCACCAAAACGAACGAACGAAACTAAACAAAATTTTGGAAATATATTCCAATTATATCGACAAATGAGGGAAAGGTATTAAGAAGTACCTATTTTTTTAATTTTTTTTTGTTATTGTTATTGTATAATATTTATTTTTTTTTTTAATACTTTCCCTCATTGTTTACCATTTTTCCCATAATTTATGAAAAGGCCAAAATTTTAAATAAATTCTTAGTTTTTTGACAAATTTTGAATTCCGTAATTAATTCATTTTTGGGAGAAAAAACGAAGCCTATAGATTATCAATACATCTTGGCAACGCAGCAAGCTCATAGGACACCTGCGCGGTGACGTCGGGAGCGATTTTCATGTCTATTTTTAGCAGCTTAGAATAATATTATTTTTATTATTTTAGTGTGTTAATGTGATTTGCATTTTTAAAGATGGGACGGACTAAAAATAAGCAAAATAAATGTGGCAGAAAACGGTTATGTCTATCTACATATATGATATCGTTATGAAAGGTTTATAATTAGGGTTGTCATAATTTATTAAAATGATGTCGGACAGTTCATCAGATCCTAGGATAAATAGCAGCGATGTTGGCCATAAAAATAGATAAATTAATGGATCATCATTTTTTAAATTTTTTGTTTTTACGGCTAATTCAAGGTGGTGATAGCAAAAATTAAAAAAATATTTCAATTAAAAAATCAACATTGAAAGTTCAAAAATCGTTATTTTTGCAAATAATCTTAAATAACTTTTATTCTTATTGTATTCAAGCTTATTGTTATTTTTCGCTTTGTTTTTTTTATGTATTTTTTTTAATATATATATATATATATATATATATATATATATATATATATATATATATATATATATATATATATATATATATATATATATATATATATATATATATATATATATATATATATATATATATATATATATATATATATATATATATATATATATATATATATATATATATATATATATATATATATATATAATATATATATATATATATAATATATATATATAATATAATATTTTCCTTATCCAGTCGCGAGACCGACTTTTTGAAATTTTATAGTTGACTTTTTAGTTAATAAACTAACATTTGTATTATTTTTTTAAATTGTTCGTTTTTTTATGTATTTAAAAAAATAAATATCAAAAACATTAAAAAAGATGGAAATTTTATCCAAAAACATGAAAACCAATATTTTTTCAAATTTTAAGGCCAAAAACTATCGAAATCTTTATTTTTTCCTTTCACGACATTTTTATCATAAATGCGCCGTAAAAACAAGCAGAATTAAAAAAATAAAAAATGTTAATTTTTACCTATGGCCAAAAATAGGGTTGACCCCACTTGTAAATAATTACTATTTTTTCGCTATTTTACCTTATTGAAATGTTGGTTGTAGAAATTGGACAAACTAACAAGAGGACGGTCCGATAGGTGCATCGAGTTATGGCTTCCACTTGGCGTGCTTATAGTGTGGGTAGTTACCAACCAAACCCCAAATTCGCCAGTTAAAGATGGGAGAACGCTTATGTACCGAATAGTTGGTACGTGAACACGATAAGCTAGTAACCTAACGGCATGAGAATCAGATTTGCGTCTAGACGGTCCGTGGTTCGAGTCCCGTCGAAGATGTGCTTTTTTTGTTTAAAATTTTGTTTAAATTTATAACTTATCTATAAAAAATTGCAAGAAATTAAAAAATACATTTTACGTGCCTTTATTCATTAAAACTTACGAATCGAATGTATTTTTTTTAAATACCAGCAAACAAAAAACAAAGGATCAAAAAAAAGATAGAAAAAATACATTACGGTTAATTTATTTAAAATGATTGAAAAAGTTGCAAGAGATTTAAAAAATACATTTAATTCGTAAGTTTTTATCAGTAAATTCGCGTAAAATGTATTTTTTAAATTCTTGCAATTTTTTAATGATAAGTTATAAATTTAAATAAAGTTTAAAACAATAAAAGCCGTTTATTACCGATGCCCATTCTGGTTTGTTATTATTGTATGTAAAATAAAATCCGACCCTGGTCGGAAATAATTGTTTGTGGCGGTTGGCATAGCGACCGTACATTGTTGCCAGTGGTTACGAAACGGTGGGCTGTTCGTTCATTACCGTCGAAGCACGATTTGAATTTGATCAGCTGATGATGAATGCTCTACTTGCGATTTTTTGCACTTTCCAGATCTATTTTTTTAGTTCTAACCAGAACTAACCGCAGTCATCCTGTAGAACCTATTTGTAAATGATCAGCGCAGAGTCAATATTTTCTTTTTAAAAGGGCATACTTGGTACGATTGGTCCCTTTTTTCTTGGAATGGTCCATAGTACTAGCTTTATCGAATTTAACAAGTTGTCCTTATTATTATTTTTGGTTTTTTGAAATGGTAATATCTTTTTATACGACTGTGCATTAGGCTGTCCCGTCCGTGTATGGGGATTTTTTTTTGAGCTATGGCTACGCAAGTGGTATCAAAAGTTGCATTTTAATACAGAGATTACGATAATCATTAAATGTAATTAAATATTTGTCATCGTGAGGCCTCTACCTCTACTTAAAGTTTTTAAAATTGGCCATTTTTAGGGGTTTCTAACATTAACTCTAAAAAAATTATACAAAATTTTGAGCTACGGCTACGCAAGAGGTATCAAAAGTGGCATTTGATACAGAGATTACGATTATCATTAAATTTAATTAAATATTTGTCATCTTGAGGCCTCAACCGGTCCTTGATGCTTTAAAATTGCCCATTTTTAGGGGTTTCGTAACATGAACTCTAAATAAATTACACACAAATACACAATTTTGAGCTACGGCTACGCAAGAGGTATTAAAAGTTGCGTTTTGATACAGAGATTACAATTATCATTAAATTTAATTTAATATTTGTCATCTTGAGGTATCTACCGGTCCTTAAAAATGGAAATTTAAGTGACTTTTAGAAAAATAAGATTGCCCGTAGAGCCCTTAAGATATGTTTTTTATCTTTTTTTTATTATTTCTATGGTAACCTACAACTTATAACGCAACTTTTGAGGGGTCTTGTGAAGCAAAATTTAAAAATAAAATATTACGGGACACCCTATTGGGCATATTTATCGACTTTTCTGTACGTATTTTAATTCGGAAAGTGTCACTTTCCCGCACCAGTGCGAGGAAATATAACTATCTATATTTAGATCCAATACTAAGATTGGCTTAATAATAAATAGGATCACTTCTTAATAACAATACCTAACAATTTGAATGTTTATATTTAATCTACGCTGTCCCATTCCTTTCAAAAAAGCAATTTTTCTTTAAAAATAATTTAAAAGTTTCTATTCGAATTTCTAAAATATTAGTTCAAATAAAAATGAAACCAGGTTTTGTTCAGTATTATTTTCATGGTTACAAAAGTAATGTTATATTTTTAAGACTTAAAGGACCAAGTTGAATAATAGATTATTCCGACGAAAAGCTTTCTGAAAATATTGTAAAAGCTGTCAATGTGGTGAATATAAACACATTACAGTAAAACCTCACTTATTCGAAATTCAATGAACATCCAATTCATTTCGAATTACAAAAGTTTGAATTTTAGAGGTTAATGTGAATCAAATTTGAAATATAGAGGCCCAACTTTATTTATAAAAAATACACAAGTTGAGGTTTTGTCCGCCTCGATACTGCAGCCTACAGGGCTTGTTGTATCTCTTGTGTATTTGTTTCAGTTAAAAAGGTTTGACACCTTAGACAGGTGTAGTAGCCCTTTTACTGTTCTTTTCTGGTCTCCAGCCTCCTGGTGGTTAGTGTCCACCATGAGGTTTTGATTTGTTCTCCAGTATGTAAGTGCAGGGCACTCATATATGATGTGAGAGGCTGTCTCTTCCTCTTCGTCACATAGTCTGCAAATGGGTTCTTCTCTATAGATGCCCATAGTGTGCAAATGTTTTCTTAGGGTGCAGTGTCCGGTTATTAATCCTGTCACTATTCTAATCTGATTCCTATTTAGTTTTAGTAGTTCACTTGTCAATGCTTTCGATGGTGATTCCAACATTGATTTAGTGTGATTTTGCCTTGGAATGTGGTTCCAGTATGACTGATGTTGTGTTTGAATCCACCGAGTCATGTAGCCACGAACCGAGGCTTTTGGTATTCCAAAAACAGGTTCAGGACCCACAAACATTTCTGCGGAGCCTCGCCTGGCCAGGGAGTCTGCATTTTCATTGCCCTGTATTCCCCTGTGTCCTGGCACCCAGGAAAGTGTAACTTTGTTGTGGTTAGCCAGGTTTAGGAGGCATTGCAGACAGTTCCAAACCAACCTTGAGTTGACTTGTTGAGATGCCAAAGCTTTTATGGCCGCTTGACTATCAGAGAAGATAGTAATGTCCCTGCCCTTATATCTCCTCCTCAAGTTCTCTCGCAGACAAAGTTCAATGGCATATATTTCCGCCTGGAAAACAGTGTCATATTTCCCCAGGAAGCATAAGCATTAAACCTAGGGTCATACCATGTATTCCTGCGCCGGCTCCATTGTCAGTCTTGGATCCATCGGTATACCAAACCAAATTTCGAGACTGACCAGGAGATCGCTCACTACCGCCCCAGGTAAACTGGGTTTTGTATGGTCTGTGTGTATTTATCCGTTTTGGCATTGTATCACTGCTCATCTCAAATATTGAGTTTGTGATACTGCTCGTTATTCCGGCGTGTCCTAGGGCAGGCCCAGAGCACCAGTTGCTGTTGCATTTCAGCCTGTATGCCCCAATCCTCGCCTCCGCCTTAATAATTATACCAAGAGGGGGGAGGCTTAGTAGGGTTTCCATGGCTGCAGTTGGAGTGCTTCTAATAGCTCCCGTTATACAGAGACATGCTAGTCGCTGGAGTTTGGATAACTCCAGCTCTGCTTTTCTCTGTTCTATTTTTGGCCACCAGATAGTTGAACCGTAGGTTATCATGGGTCTTACCACAGCCGTGTACAACCAGTAATATGTGTAATAGATGGAAGACACACGTTATTATTAAAGTGAAGCAGTTTTTCATGTTTCAAATTGTTCGTTTTACTTTCGCTTACTTCGAGTTTCAGAAGCTTATGGTCTCATGGTTCGTATTGTAGAGGTTGACTTTGAATTTCAGAGGTAACCTCCCGAATTACAACAACAAAATTCGAATTCTAGAGGCTAGAATATAAACAAATTCGAATTTTGGAGGCTGAGTTGTGCATCAAAAAAACTTTTAATTATCGGGGTATTATTTTTTGAATACTAGAGGTTATAAGAAGTGTGGGGACGAGAACAGACAAATGTTACTAATTATAGAGGTTTTCAAATTATCGAGGTTGGAATAAGTAAGGTTCTACTGTACTTAGTAAATAAAAAAAAATATATACGAGCAGCAATACATTTAATATATAAATTGGTGTAAGAAGAAGCAAATGAAAACATGAAAAAAGAGGTATTTTATAAATATTAATATTAATATTACTAATAATACCTAATTTAAAAATGTATTGTTTCTTTGTTATAAATTATGTTATTAAATGTTTAAAAGTTAGTATTTGTTTTTGTGGAGTCGTAAAAAAAATAATATTCCCATCTCTCTCCGCTACGCGTCGTTCGGGCAACAGCAATCGCGTGCGGGAAAGTATCACTTTCGGCACTTGTTAGGAAAAGTACTATTTTTTTATAGGTTAGTCAATTTTAGTTTTTACAGTGCGTTGAGATGAGTCGTAATAAACTTTTTATCATTAAATTATGTTTACCAAATTTACGTAATATGATTGCCGGTTCCTATTTTACATCCTAGTTTCAATGCCAGACTTGCAAATAAATTATAAATTATAATACCGTACACATTAATAAAAAATGGGTTAAGTGACTGCCCAAGGTTATGTATTTACGACTTGTCAGAAAACTCCAGACTGGGATGGATTTTTATAATTCGTAGATGATCCAGTAATCATTTTTTATAACTTACGGGCAAAGTCTACTACGTTGTATTAGTAGTCGTTTTGTTTAAGTGGTACAGTACTGGAATATACATGTATTATATAATATACATGGATATTCGATTGTAGGGTTAATTAATTTAATAATTAAATAATAAATAATATCACTATGAATATCCAAATCATGATGGTTTCCATAATACAATTAAATTTAATTTTTTTCATTTTTTCAATATGACTTAAATTACATTTCAACCATTTTAATATAACTTAAACTTAATAGTTATTAATAAATCATATTTAATAAAAACTTATACAGCTAGCAGTGCTGTACGGGGTAACTGAAAAATGTATTAGAAGAAAGAATAGTGGCCACTGAACTTGCCATTTTATATGCATTCGAGTTATGAACTATTACATAAGCCACAAAAGTTATCTGGTGTTTTTATCTGTTTAGGGTCCTTTAAGAGATGTTGGTTGGAATTTTATAAAAATTGCAAAGTACCCATTCGTCGGTCGTAATGACAAAAGTAATGTACAAACACCATGACTTTTCAAAAACTATTATTTTGTAACAAATTTTACACAATTGACTTAAAGCTTTAAAGAAAATGTTGAAAGTACCACATTAGTCTTTATAAAGCATTTAAACCTTTCTCAATTGCAAAGACTTCAAAATAAATTTTGAAATACGTGATTTCTACATTGACAAATGCTAAATTTTATACTGATTCTTATCCAATAATCTCACAGATTTAATGGTTTTTTAACTATATTCTTTAAATTGCCTTAAAAAAAATTTTTTATAATAGGGAATGCACATACCTTTAAGTCACATTAATTTATTTACAAAAAGTTTAAAAAACATTTGAAAAATTAAAATGATTTTTAAATATTTTATATTTCCATAACCACCCAAATTTGAAAATTGATATGCGTCCATAAGATAAAGTATGGTATAAAAAATTTTGAATAATATGGTTTTTAATTACTTTTTCATACGCCTATAATTTTTATAAAAGAACTTATCTGCTAGAAAAGAAAATCGGTAATGACTAATAATTCTATCTCTGGTGCATTTGGCAGAAGTTTATAAATTCAATACGTGAAATATAGCAAAAAATAGGTAGATTTTTAAAATTAAAACTATTTTTAATTTTTTAACACATATTTTTAAGTTCAAAAATCAAAGATTCACATGGATAATTATTGAAAGAGTCAAAAAATCGAAAAAATAATAAAAATTTTCCCGGTATTAATCCACTTGCTAGTCTTTAAAAATAAGTAATAACTTTTTTCAAAATATTATTTGAGATATTAAATATATTATAAATAAAATATATATATTTTATATATATAATATAGAATATAGTATATAATATATATATATATATATATATATATATATATATATATATATATATATATATAAAAGAATAGTGACAAGTAAACGTAAACAACTAATTATATACGAGAATGTTAAAGTATAAGTGGATATTAAAGTCTCTAAAACAGGCGCGATTTTTCGGCAAAATCCCTGACATGTGCCAAAATTCGAGATTTAAGGTTGGAAATTTCATCTTAGACTTCACATTTCTCGTGTTTTTAATTGATCTACCGTGGTAACCTTTAAAAGACGCGTGTGTTTGAAAGTTGGATTTAAACACGCTAAGGCGTACTTTTATTAAGCAAAATAGAGTACCAATAAAAAATATATTTTGTAGGCGATCGTTTATTTACTTGTATGTTTATTAATATTTATTTATATAAGAATATGCATTGATATCCTTATTAATAAACGATTATAGTATATGCAACTTAAAATACACAAACAAAACATTGAGTCTTTATATATAACCTTGTAACTTAAGCAGTTAGCAGCACCTGTCAAGATAGTCGTCTAAAATTGAAATACATTCCAAAAAAATTTAAGAAAAACCATGATTTCCACAGTTTAGTAGCAAAATGGTCGTTAAGAAATCTTGTAACTAACTAATTGGCTTTTAATGACCTTAACCTCAACAAATTCTATGCACTTTTTGTGCACATATATTAACAGAAAAGTTGTTTAAAAAAAAATCATAAAAATTTCACATACCTAAGCACATTATTTGTTTGACAAATACATTTAAAAAACGATTTTTTAAAAAACAAAAATTTGAATTTTTTAAAAAAATTTTAAATTTTGAATACTTTTTTTCCTAACTAAATTTTAACTATAAAATTCCCTTATAAAAAAAAAAGGTTTTATTATCTTAAAAAGATAAAATCAAAAATGTTATCTCTCAATAGAACCCTATAATTAATTTATCAATAAAAGAACTTATACTTCTAGTCCAGTAACTGAAGACCTGAAAGTACCCAAAGCTGTAAATAAATCTGTACATTTTTCATTTGTGGCGCAATTCTTAGGTCTTCTGGAATGCTTTCGAGCTAGAAAAAGTTTATTACCATTCCAACGTGGGAACCTGCTGAAAATTGCCCTCCCAAAATCCCGCGAATATCTGCCAAAATATGGGAATTAGAGAATTTTTGTAAAGACAAAAAATAAAGATCACCTCGAAATCTACAAAACTGGTTTTAACTATTTTTTTCGCAACACCAATATTTTTTGAAAAAAGGGTCGTCGAAAAATCCATAAGATTCCACACTGGATAGATGTGGTAGTTGGCTAAATAATGCAGATGGGCAAAACAATTTTTTATCAAAACGCAAGAAAGATAATAAAGGAAATTTTCTGGGATCATTGAACACTTGCTAAGGTCTCATTATAAAAAATAAATGTTAATAACAAACTATTTTTTCAAAAATATCAATAAAGTAATGAGATACTTCCAAAATATTGTAAAAAAAAACTTTGACCCTTTTTTTTAATAATCAAGAAAAATCAGGATGGACCCAAACTCATATGCAATGATAGGTACGGGTTTTCACATTCCGATGAACTTTAAATGATTAAAAATGTACATTATTGCCCTAGAGTAATGGAACAATTCGTTCCCCCGCTTATAAGTAAATCCATGAAGATAGCGACATTCTAGCGGTAGAGTGGCATCTGGAAGCGGGGACGTTTTGGTACCGTTATCTCAAAAACTATCGATTTAAAAAAAAAGTTATAAGGACTATTTTTGTAGACTACAAGGCGGTCTTCATTTCTTGTTTAAACAAAAATTCTCCAATTCGCATATTTTGGCAGATATTAGCGAGAAACCCATTTTTAGCCCTTTCAAACCTGGTAATGGTGATAAACTTTTTTTCGCTCAAAAGCATCCCCAAAGACCTAAGAATTGCACCACAAGGGAAAAATTCATTTACAGCTTTGTCCCATCATTTACTGGACTATTTCTCAACTTTGAAATGTTATATCTCGGTTACTATTAACTCTCCAATATTTTAAGCAGGCACCGTTTTAAAGGTTGAAAAACAGCAGCGAAACTATGTAGCTAATAGAAAGGATTTTTTATCAATTTTTCTTTCTATTTCTATTTGGCACTATAAAATCTTTTCGACAGTTTTCGCCGGTTTAGAAAACGAAAACACCGTGGAGGTAGACAGACCTTTTTGGGTCTTTCTGACGTTCGCTCATTTTCTATTATTGTAATATTTTTATATGGGTTTTTCACTCGCGCATTGTCATTTTTAGTTTCGACGTTCGATGGTTCGTAGCTGGATATTTCTTTTGTGCAGTTCTGTGTGTGGCACTTATTAACTTGTAAAAGGTTTAAAAATAAAAGAAATAAAATATTGTTGTTTGCATAGATAATATAATTGTATACTACACTGTCCCTCGGACAATTTTTTTATCTTGGGACAGTCCACGAAGGCTGATGCCTAAGTACTAACGTACCGTGGGTGTCTTGGTGCGGTACTAATTGGATTAAAAAATTTAGGAACTCTTTGTTTAACCTAAATAATTTAATAAATTCCCTAATAAGTCAAAATTACTTCTAAGTAGTAATCGTTTTTTAACTTGGATTTTATATTGCTATTTCATTTCCTCCTCTTAGTCGATAAAAACTTAAATATGAGATTCATTTCTGATTAGTATAAAAAAATTATAAATTACAAGAAAAGTTTCTAACCTCAAATTTTCTATTTTTTGTCCTGTTTCTTGTTAGGCGTTTACTACTATTAAACGTTTTTCAGAATCGATAGTATTAAACGAAGAGCAGAGAATATTGTTCGAGTTTTGCCGAATATTTATAAAAAATTGTTTACATAGTACCAACACACGAAAAAACAAAATTCTTTTCTATTCTTTTTTCTTTCTATTTTTATTTTTATCATTTTACATGGTTCTTCTGCGCTTTCTTTTTCATGTGACATTATCTATACCAAAATCCGCAGGAAACAAAGTTATAGGACACAGTCTGAAGAAAAACATTAAAATTTGCAAAAAAAACATTAGAGTAGTCAAAAAATGTTGACGTTTTTGTACTATTTTCAGGTGCAAAAGCTATCAATTCTCATACCGTACAAAAATATGCTTGTTGCTTAGCAACACTTTTAATGATTAAAAGCAAGTGCATTTGAGCTCTTTTGAATAACTAAATGTATTAATTTTGACCTGGTTGGAGAAAAAATAGTATATATTATACGGACTAAAGTGCTATTTTTACCAATGCATCTGCTTGCGCTGCGCTCCGCCTGGCAACTGCAAAAACTGCTTGTAAAAAAAGATGCACTTTTAATCCTTATAATATAATATTGTTCACTACAAATTTCACAAAACTTTTACCAAACACCGTTTTAAAAAACATAATAACAGCTTTTTTTCTGTGAAGCAAAGCCCATACCTTAATTCAGGTGAAAAAAATGATAGGGGTAAAATCCACTTTTAATATTAACCTAGAGACAGTAAGGATTTATCTATATATAATTCGTGTTTTTAATTTTTTATTTAAATTGAACATGTTATAGACTTAAATGTTTATACCATTTCGTTTAATGCTGTTAGTTTTCAAATAATATTTAATTATAAAATTTTAGTTATAACGTTTTGCTTTAAAATTTTAGTATAAACAAATCTTTCAGGTAGACGTTATATGTCAAGTAGATGTCTAAATTTACTTTTTGTTAGACTAAATTAAAACAGTTTTGATTAAGGCAACACTAAAAACATCCTAGTGGAAATTTTTTTGTTATTCGCTTTATAAAAATATCTGATTACTGTATCTTAAAACTTAAATTATTGGTTTATTTATCCGGTATCAACCTTGAACTGTAGGTTCAGTCTGGATTGCATTACCCAGATGTTAAAGGGAGAGGGGAAGAGAATAGTTTAGAGCAAGTAGTTATTTGTGTCCGTGGTAACTTAATATGCATTTTAAAAATACTTCGTATTCAAACAATACATAAAAAGCCTTTCCTAACAATAAGTTTTTGCCTGATAATATAAATCTATAAAAACTACCTATATTTTTAATGCTAGCAGGTAGCACTGTGCTGCAGCGATGGAAATGATTAGTATTTTTTTTGTTTTTGACGTCCAGACCAATTTTTCCAGCTGATATTTTTGTCTATTTCAGAATTTTGTTGATTCCTACAGCAACATTTTTGTACCAACCCTTTGAGGTATCATTTTTCCAAAATAGATTAGGTGGTAAAAAAATCTATCAGTTGAAATATGACTTTGTCTGTGAGATAAAATTTTATAAAATAACCTTACTGGACACGTATCAGGGTTTTCTCTGTTTTTTGCTAGCCATTTGCTATCGCAACATTTTTTTGAGCCACCTTGGCATGCTTTAGAAAACACTGTGTTGTATTCAATGCGGCCAGTTTGCTGCTTCACCTCCATGCCAAGCCACAATATGGAAAAATTTCTTTAAAAGGCCTATTGGAGTATTTTTATTCCATTCTAATGCCATATTATCTATTTCATTTTTGGTTAATGCAACGGAACTTTCGTTGCTTTTGCAACCTTTTTCGATTAGAATTTCGAACTTCACGAGCTTTTTTGGCAGAGTTAGTGAAAGGATTAAAAACAACTTTAAACTTTTCAATAAATACAAGCTTTGTAACGTTTTTGCAGTTGAATTCCACATAGTCTTGACAACATACTTCTTATATTCTTCCCCATTTTTCTTTTTCATATTATAACCCCAATTCATCAGTTGTTTTTAACCTTTTAATCTGACGTACCGGACGTTTTAACAAATAAGTTGCAATTGTTACCATGGTAACGTACCTAGTTGAAATTTATCCGATTTTTTTATCCAGTTGTAATATCTGTTCCTTCCTTTTTAGCCAATAGCAAAATACAATTTTTGTGTTTTTAATGGGATTATTTATACATGAGTAGAATTGTCGGCATACATTATAAATTTTCCTTTAATATCCAGTGAAGCTAAATCATTTATATATAATAAAAATAATGAAAGTCCAAGATCAGAACCCTCATGAACACCAAAATTTATTTTTCTTCTCTCTGACATAACATTATTTAAACGAAAAATTTGTTATCTTTCTGAAAAATATTACTTAAACCAATTTAAAGAAATATCATGAAACGATAAATCTCAGGTTTTTTTTTCAACAGAATAGAATAATTGAGACAGACATTTCAAGTTAGAAATGCGCACTTCTAAGCAAAGCGGTTAACTAATTTTATTCCTGACAACTGTCAGATATTTTAAAATGATTTTTACTTTCGCAAATTACAACGTTAGAATTTTGACGTATAAGCAGCTCTGTGCTTTATGGTGATTGTAGCAAATTGAATTAGTTTTAAAAACATTTTGGTTACAATACACTTTAGCATGTTTGTTATTAAAATTTTTTAGGACAAAATGAGTTATTATTACATTATTCTAATTGAAATAAACCGGACAGGGTAAGGATCAATAATTAATAATCAAATATTTACCAATAAAATTTAGTTTTAGGTGGCACAGCTTTTTCATATTTTTACTTTTCCTTTGACATTTTCAGGTCATGTATTTATTACTTGAACCAATGAGCTGACATCATAGATAGAGAAAGCTTTTCATTCATAAACGCAATTGAGAGCTGCGCCCAACATGATTTGTGTTTATTATTGGCGATAGAATCGTACAAGCATAGTTTGTACTTATTTGTGAAATGATAATCCAGGAATCATATCCATCACTTTACACACTTGGCACTGCCTTACCATTTTAATTTATTAAAAGTACTTACACAAAACTAAAATTTAAACAATTGTCACAAAAATAACACAAAAAACAACAAGAAACATTTGTACCAAAACGTCATATTTAATGTGTCATCTGTCGAGCGAAGCCGAAGTACCACGACTATTAGTCGTTGGCCGAAGTACGCCTTTACGAAAAATGCACTGTTTTCACGTTGTCGCGCCTTTATTAGTAGCTGTCCAAAAACAAAATAGTATCTTGACATCATTACTTTTCTGTGTAATACTTTATAGTAATAAATATAACAAATATTATTTACAGTTTAAAATACAATAGTAGGGCCTAATTTAATGTAATTTTAAGAATAAATTAAGTAAAATTTAATCATAATATCAAGTAAAAGAAAGATACTTGGCAGCCACGCTTTACGACAAAATAGTATCTGTAGTAACAATTTTCGCGGGTTTTGGTGGATTTTATTGTTTAAGTACAGAGGTTTCATTCATCGCTAGACAGAACCTTAAAATGTGCGTTTATAATGCCACGCTTATGCTAAATCGATGTTTTTTCCAGTTAACCATTTATTTGTCGATGCGTAGTTTCGTATTTTTAATTTATTTATTACATACCATATTTTATAAATATAAATTTGTTGGCTCTCCTACATTACCTTTTTTTATTTTTGTTAATAATTTCTAGGCAAGGATAATTTAGACAAATTCAAAAGCTCGTATGTTCGGTCATGGTTAGTTCTGGTTAGTTAAATCAACTTTTTATTTTCCCAAATTTAAAAGCCCTTAGGTATGGTCGATCATAGTTAGTTCTCGTTAGTTAAAACAACTTTTTATTTTCCCAATTTTAAAAGCCCTTCCCCACTCAGCACCGTTATTCACTCGCACATCCCGGAACTTTCGCTAATATTTTTTTTTATGATTTTCAAAATTTTTACATTCATTCTCACCTGTATACTTTTATTTCGTCCACACAATGCATATTTTGTTGTATTTTTTTTAAATGTGTAATAGCGAACGTGCTAAAGTGTATCTGACCCAAAATTTTTACTCTAGAAAATACTCTGTTAAAACTTGCGATTTAATGCATATTTTCTAAAACAAATTATATACCTTAATATATGAATAATATTTTTTTACGCTCCGCAATCTCATCCTCGCGCTATAAAATCTAATCCTTGGACAACATCTTAAAATGACTAAATAAACATATTCCTTGGTGCGCAAAACTCGCAGTTATTGTTATCACTTTTAAAAAAGATGATTTCTCGGCTTAATATGCGACTTTTCTCCTATTTTCGCGTTTTTTATAAAAAAATATATTTAAAAGTTGTCATAGTACACACGAAGAATGGTGAATAAAAAATACCGTCTCTCATCAAAGGAAGTGGGCAGAATTTGCGATTTTTGTGATACATACTTTTATTGCTACGTCTGGGCGTCATGTTATCAGTATATCTCGAGAAAACTACAGTAAGTATCTATTTCTTATTAAAATAATGTAGTTTCGATATATTTTCTGGAAAAACCCATTAGTTTTATATAGTAAAAACTGCGGCTAGCTTGGAAAATATATACATATATAGTACAAGACTTAGGTCACATGTCACTCAGATTCTAAAACACAACTTAATCTTGCAAAATTGATAAGATAAGGCTGATTCAGTTGATGACGTAAGAGTAGCTGTAGTATTGACTGGTTTAACATTTTTTACGGTAAACTTATATACAGGGTAGTCATTAGCTCGCATCAATAGCGCCTAACTAAACAAGGTTATGATTTTCATTCAGATGGCAATCCATATTATTCGTAAGGATTTATATCCGGAAAATATTTCCGAATATACAGGGTGGCCCAAATAAGCCTGACGATACAAAAGTCTTTTTTTAAATGAGACATCCCTATCCTATTACATATTTAGAATCCCCATGACATTCTAAGCATTCTGTTTATTTATGTTATTTTCTTTCTTCCTTCATGTGCCTTGTCCAGTTTTCCTGACATTGGCGATCACCATGACAAAAGCTATCATCCTCCATTAAGCGAATAAGTTTACCAGCCCTTCTTATGCCGGTCCAATCCCGAATATTTCTGAGCCACGACTGTTGCTTCCTTCCAACTCCACGGCGTCCCTCAATCTTGCTCTTCCTTTCTTCTTCTTCTTCTTCTCCTGGGAGCCGTCTTTCATTACCGGAGGCAGCGCAGCCTCTTGGACTTTTTGTGCCTAATCTCCCATTATCTTTTATACCAATCCTCCCTTTAGTCTTGTTTTTTCTACAAGTCTGTATAACCCCGAGACTGGTTGGTTGATATATTCCTGTGGGCTGTGGTTGCCTAAATAATGCCTGTCTTTTGTGATTTAACGCTTCACATTCACACAGTATGTGGTAGGCTGTTTCTTCCCCCTCGTCGCACATTCTGCAACTTGGGTCCCCATTGTATGAGCCTATCTTGTGTAGGTGCCCTCTTAGGTTATCGTGCCCTGTTAGCAACCCTACTGTTATGCGAAGTCTTTTCCTACTTTGTCTGAGTAGTTCTTCCTTCGTTTTTTTGGATGGGCCCCTTATAAAGCCCTTTCCATGTCAACCGAGGTTCTCCCAGTATTTCTTGTGTTTGTTTCGGATCCATTCCTGGTTTGCCCTCGTGCTGTGGTTTTGGTCATTCCAAGGGCGGGTTCTGATCCAAAGTATGGTGTGGATGATCCATGTCTTGCTAGCTCATCCGCTTTTTCGTTGCCTTCTATTCTCGAATGTCCTGGTACCCACAGGAGAGTTACCCTGTTGCATTCTCCCAGGACCTCCAGTTCTTTTTGGCATTCCCATGTCAGCTTGGACGTCACCTTGGGGTTTGCTAGTGCCCCTAGTGACAGCCTGACGGCTGTCTGTTATTATGCAGATCCGCTTGTTTTTGTAAGCCCTCCTGTTATTTTCTTTTGCACAGTGCAGTAAAGCATATATTTCTGTTTGAAATACAGTACTGTGTGTTCCTAGTGGAATGGAGAATTGTGAATTCCTCATTTCACTGTACACGCCCGCTCTTCCTTTAGTATGAGCTGTAATAGACGATATTTATCACCTCTCAAAATATGTCCAAGATATGATGTCTATCGGCATTTTACGGTCGTCAAGAATTGCCTTTCGATGTTTGCTCTTCGTAGTACATTCTCGTTTGTAATATGTTGTGTCCACGGAATGCGAAGCATTCTTCTGTGAAGCCACATTTTGAATACCTCCAGTTGGTTTATCGTCCTAACCTTAGAGTCCACGTCTCACCCCGTAATGCAATACCGACCATACATGACATTCAACCATGCGTTGTCTTAACTTCAGATTCAGGTTGTCATTGTAAAGAAAGGATCTCATATTATTAAAAGTTGTCCGAGCAATCTCTATTCGGCACTTTATTTCGCAGTCCGGGTTGAGATCCTCTGTTATAATACTACCAAGGTATTTGAACTTAGAGACACTTTCAATTAGCTTCCATTAGGCTCTAGGGTAGTGCCATTTGGGGGTTGCCTGCTGAATATTATAATGTGGTCTTTCCTATATTGATTTTCAGACCTTGTGTCTCTCCCACGATCTACCGAGTTTGTTTATAAGCAACTGTAGTCCCTCTTGTCCCCCTTGTGTTTAATAAAATCACTGTATCATCAGCATATCAGATTGTTGTTATTGGCTCTCCATTAATTTTAATGCCAAGGTGTGATATTCTTTCCAATGCTTCCTTTAATATGGACAGGATGGAACCCTGTCTTACTATGTTATTTTACCTAAAGTTAATAGTTTGGGATTTATAAACAATTTAAAATAAAAATGTTTAAATTTTGTCGATTTACTGAGCAAAAACATGTGAAGATGGAGCAAAATGACTACGTAGCATGTATAAAAAATTATAAATTTTTAATTATTATATTACGTAAATGCAGGTCAAATTAAAAACACGCTTTTTTGAGAATGTTCCCAAAACACCATTAAACCATACCACACGTTTACCTAAAAAAATACATAAATAAATTAGAAATGTGGCGCCATACCAAAAACAATATCACAATAAAATTTAACTTTTTTATTAAAAATATAGTTTTTATTACCTGGAACCCATAAATTTGGGATTGTACATTAATATAATATGGTAATGTAATGATGCTTGTGGATCCTAATTTGATTTAACTTTTTAAATTTAAATATTAATAGTTTTTTACTGCATTATCATATAGCAACTTATGTGCAAATTTACTTTTTTAAATAGTATTTTAAAATCACCGTTAAAGGTAAAAGAAAAAATAAATTATATTTATAAAAATGAATAACCCTATTTCCTTTTAGACATATTTTACCATAGACTTGGCAAAATTTATTAAAAATAAATAAGCTTGCATTACTTTCATATTTTACCTATAGAGGGGTTGTAAATTAAAAGCACCTTTTTTTATTCCAAATACATAGTCCATTTTAAAAAGTGTTAAAGTTTAACCAAAATTATTTATTTAAATCTAGAAACCACATTTCTAATTGAGTGGTTAAGATGCAAAGAAGTACAAGTGACTTATTTGAAAAATGAAACCTAATATTGAAAACCAAAACTTTTTGGCAAAAAAGTACAAGTGTCTGTCTTTGAAAATGTTTTTTAAGAACACACACTTTTACCTCTTTGCTTATAAGTTTTATATATAACATTAAGTTCCATATTTTACAGTACATTCAATTTTTTGAAATAAATCACTTTTGCCCCTTTTCATCTAACCCACTTAATTTAGAGATAATTTAATTTCAAAAAGAATCAAATATAAATTAGAGTTATTATCAATTTAATTTCAGAAATAGTTTTTTGTCATTTCGAGTAGTCCATTTAATTTTACAAAATATCAAATGTAAATTAGAGTTACCAATTTAATTTTAAATAGTCATTTGTAATTTAGAATAGTCAAGTTTATTTTAAAAAGTATTAAATCTATGTCAGAGTAATCAATTTAATTTCAGAACCAGTCATTGGTAATTCAGAACAGTCAATTTAATATTAGAAAGTATGAAATATGTAAATTAGAGTAATAATTTAATTTCAGAACCAGTCATTGGTAATTCAGAACAGTCAATTTAATATTACAAAATATAAAATATGTAAATCAGAGTAATCAATTTAATTTCAAAGCCAGTCATTGGTAATTCAGAACAGTCAATTTTATATTAGAATGTATGAAATATGTAAATCAGAGTAACCAATTTAATTTCAGAAATAAGCATTTGTTATTTAAAGTAGTCAATTTAATTTCATAGAGTATTAAATGTAAATTCAAGTTATCAAATTAATTTTAGAATAGTAATTTTTAATTCAGAGTCGTCAATTTAAATTCGGAAAAATATCAAATGTTAATCGCAGTTATCAATTTAATTCAGTTAATAGTCATTTTTAGTTCAGAGTAGTCAATTTAGTTTCATAAAATATAAAGTGTAAATCAAAGTTATCAATTTAATTTAAAAAATAGCCATTTGAGTAGTCAATTTATATTCATATGTATGAAATGTAATTTGGAGTAATCAAGTTAACTTTACAAATGGTCATTTGTAATTTAGAGTAGTCAATTTAATTTCAGAAGGTATTAAATATAAATCATAATTATTAATTTAATTACAAAAATAGTCATTTTCAATTTGGAGTAGTCAACCTAAATTGAGCAGGTATTAAATGTAAATTATCAATTTAATTTCAAAAACTGTTATTTATAATTCAGAATAGTCAGTTGAATTTTAAAAAAATAAATTTGTAAGTTAAAAGATATTAAATGTAAATCAGACAATATCATTTTAAAATCATATTTTTTTTCAAAAAAAAATCTCATAATGTGTAAAAATATCAGTAAGCAGATAAATTCGGTAATGGAATTTTTTACAAGCATTGTTTAAGTAATAACAATAACTGTGATAAGTACTTTTTTATCTTTCTATACCGTTTACTTTAACATTTATCAAAACAATAAGTAACATATTTTTAAACCCATTTTGTATAAAATTACCGTTATGATTCAATAGGTCATGCTTGCATTATTAGGAATGAAAGTAAAATCCTACACTTAACGCTGTTTTTTTCCAAGATGGCGGCCACATTTTAAATGTTTAGCAAGCGAATACAAGACCATGACACACTATTTCTTAAATACAGGACTTAACAATATACCAGTGTTTTAAGAATGAAAATTTATTTTTTTATGCTTTAAGCGACGTAAGTAGCTAATTACTGGTTTAAAATGTAAAATTGCTAAAGAGTAAACTATAACATCTAGACTTTTCGCATTCCTAAGTCCTAACTTGTTTGTTGAAACTTGTAAAGCCTCATATAATGTATTGTTAGATGACTACTTATGATCAGTTTTCTCTTAAATAAAGTTTAAATATCTATTAACACTGAAATTTTTTAAACTCAGACAAAGTAATTGTAGTTCATTAACAACATTTCTTTTTTTTCGAAAAAAAAGAAATAATTACATCTCCAAGCTCGTTTTAATTTAAGTTTTTCTAGATTTGGAGTCCGCATCTTAAATTATAACATGCTTACCATTAAATCATTAAATAATCTATTAGTTTTACTATACATTTGCTGGTAAGGGAAGTATAATAAATCTACCCTTTAAAAAATGGTTGTTATTTATTTTTATTTGAAGTATGAAAAAGTAATTATTTATAAATTAGTAGTATCTGAAAAATATTTGTCCAAAACTGTAATCATGTTGCTTAAACCCAATTAGAGGAATTTTGTTATTATTTATATTTTATATTTATATAAAATGGTGTTAATTTGTTATATTTAACGAAATATATTATACATATATATTATATAATTACTATTATATATATATATATATATATATATATATATATATATATATATATATATATATATATATATATATATATATATATATATATATATATATATATATATATATATATATATATATATATATATATATATATATATATATATATATATATATATATATATATATATATATATATATATATATATATATATATATATATGTATATTTATATAATATTTTATTTTTAACCATTATTTATAAATTTCCTTTTTTTTTTTGGGAAAGGGTTAATAAAAAATGGTGGAATTTATTGCAACGTTTCGCACATTATTTATTGTGTTTTTCGTAAGCGTAAGTATCTAAAAAATTGAATTAAAATCAAAACAAGAATTAAAACAGAACTACACATATTTTTACAGTATTAAAAGATTAAAGTGTTTAAAATTTAAACAATTACAATTTTAAAATCAACATTTAAAAAGTTCTAACTTAATGTTACCTGATTTTTGTGTTGGGGTTAGAACTTTTTAAAAAGTTAAGTAATTCTTTCATTTACATAATCTTTAATAATAATTACGTTTTGTTTAATTCTGTTTTGATTTTAATTTAATTTACAGACTTAGAACAATAAATATGTGCGGTTTAATTTCCCCAATTTTTTTTAACTATTCCTAGAATAAAATTTTTTAATTGTTTATAAATATATATATATATATATATATATATATATATATATATATATATATATATATATATATATATATATATATAATATACAAAATAAAATATATATATATATATATATATATATATATATTATTAATAATATTAATATATTATATATATATAATATATATTATATTAAAATATTTTAATATATATATATATATTTTAATATATAAAATTATATATATATAAATACATATATAATATATATATATATATATATATATATATATATATATATATATATATATATATATATAATAATCAATTTCTTTTATTATAAAAAATTCTTAGCTTTTGTCAAAAAACGGAAAGTTTTTTCCCAGCAATTTTTCAATAAGTAATAATTTTTGGTGAAAATTAAATAATAAATGAAATAAAAATATAAATTAAATGGAATAAAATTTCAGTATTAATTTTTTTAAATTTAAAAATTTATTCTGAAAACGCCTTTTTAAACAAAACTTTAAAGTTATTTTAATTGATTTTTAATAAATAACTTGGGGTCAAATGAAAACCTCTGATGAAAAAAAAAACACTGGGGTTGGCAAAAACCACGAAAAATGACTAAAATAAACGTATTTTCACCAACATCTTAATGTTATACAACATAAAAATTATGTTTTTTGAACGTTTTAATGCGTACAGACGGAAACGGGCGGTTCTAAAAATTAAATGTGCATGGAAATCATTCTTTGGGGCCTTCATGAAAATATGTTCTAAGATAAAACAAAATCTAAAATAAGCTGGCTTTCCATTAGACGATTTTATATGGAATGACTCAAATACATTCTTTTAGAACTCATTCCAAATCCAATAAGCTATCGCTTATATTTTTTTTAAACTTGTTGACTAGATTATAAGTTAGATTCTACACGAGCACGGTGGTTTAAATGCAATAATTACGCGGCCATAGAAGTTTAAGGGAAAATTAATTAATAAATATGTTTTTTTTGCTGTTGTTTTATTGACTAGTTTCCTAAAAATAATTTAATGAATTTTGATAATACTGCATAAAAGTATAAGGGTGGTTCACCAAAATCGCGGATTTTAAATATAAGTTTTCACCCAATTTTTTTAATTTTTTTTTAATTCCCCAGAAAGCAAAAAAAGGATTTAAAAGTAATTCAATCAGTTTTAATAATATTGCATGTACATAAATATACAGTGTGGTTCATCAAAATAACGAATTTAAATATTAAAGTTTTCACCTAAGTTCTTAATTCTTTTTTTTTACATTTCTATAAAAAACAATGAATTTCCTTTTAGTTAATTTAGTTTTAATAATATTCCCTGTACAAAAAATACAGGTGGTTCCCAAAAATTATGGATTTTAAATAAATCACAAAAGTTTTCATTTTAATATCTAGAACGAATCAAAAAAAATTGGCTTGGAGAGTAGATGGACCATACTCAAATTCACGTTGCAATCTTTTTAACAATGTTTTCTATATCATTCATCATTTTGGAAATGCTTTGCAAATAAAACACGTTTAAAAGAATATTATCTTTAAATATTTGCAAATTTTCCATCAGCATAGTTTGTAGTGCAATTTGCTTTTGCATGTTTTTCATCTTCTTTTTTAATAATATTTATGTCTTTTAACAAACTGAATTTTTATTTTTTTAAAAATCTGGAGAGGATGAGCGCGGATTTTCCAGATAACGGTGGGATATTTTTGTTTACAAGTCTTAAAAGGCACATAAAAATAAATAATAAATCAGAATCCGTATTTTTAGCCTTTACTTTAAATGTTTGCTTATATAAAGCATGACTTGAACTTCCATCAAAACCCCATTTGTAAAACATTTCCAGTCCAATATTATCTTAAAATTTTAAAACCCATTTTAATGAATCGTCTTGTATAATACAGATACGTTTTGATATGGATTCAAAAGACTTTGTAATTTTACTTCACCCAAGGCCCCCGGGCCCCGTTAACTTTTTTTGGATAACATTCCTTTTTTGCTTCTAAAATTTTGGGTAAGAAAAAGTATATGTCACAGTTGCGATTTTTGCCGCCTATCCTTAGCAAGATATTGAGACTTCTCAATTTTAAATCTACAATTAAGAAGCTAATGCCTCATTCGCAGAATAAGGTTGAGGCCTTTGATAGACCCCATTCGTTTTTTAAAAAAATTTTAAATTGCCCCCCTCACAGGTTGAAGCAAGTTTTTTTTAAAAACAAATGCTTTATTTCTCTGACCCCCTTTTTTTAAAAAAAAAGAATGAGTTGCATAAATCAACTCCTGGGGACTTTTTTTTCTACAAGTTTTTTTTTCCCCCCTGCGTTTAGTTCTATCGGGTGCAGATTCAAACTTTTGGGGTTTTTTTTTGACTTTTTGGTGAGGGGAAAATTTTTTTTGGGGAGTTCCGTTTTCTTTTAAAAAAAATTTTTTTTTCCCAAAAACCTTCCATCTTAAAAAAAAATTTTAAAATTTTTAAAAACAAAATTTTTTTAGAAACGGTTTTTCCCGTAACTTTTAAGGGGGAATTTTTTGTTTTTTCCGATTGTTGGAACTGAATTAGCCGATAATAATAGCTTATTTTTACAAAAAAAAAACAAAAACCATTTTGGGGGCTGATAGGTTGGATTGAAAATTTAAAAAAAAACCCCCTTTTTTTAAAAAAAAATTTAAATAAAAAAAGGCAGTTGGGCATCTAACCAATTTATTTATCAAAAATTATTTTTATTATTATTTTTTTTAAAAAAAGGTCCTGGAGCTGAACTAAATAAAAAATTAAAAAAAAAAAGTGTTCCGGGCCTCACCCCCTTTTTACTTATGTGGTTTTTAAAGGGCCCCTTTCCATTAAAAAAAAGAAAAATGCTTACGAAGGAACCTGACGGAACTCAAAATCCGGGGGTCTTTTTTAAAATTAAAAAAAAAGGGGTTTTGGAAATGTCTTTATATCTCAAGGTAGCAATTCAAAATTTTTTTTAAAAATATTTACCTGAAAATTTCTGGAAAAAATTTTTTAAAAAAAAAAAAAAAAAAAAAAACTGTAAACTTCTAAATTTCGGAAAATATAACTTTTCTAATTAAAGGTTTCCAAAATTTTTTGTTTTTTTACTTTTTATTTAAAAAGGCCAAAAAAACCGGAGAAAGCGGCCCCCGAAAAAAAATATTTTTTTTTTTAAAATTATTTTTTTAAAGGGGCCCATGTTACTTTTCCCTCAAAAACATTAAAAAGGCCAAAAGTTTTCCCTTTTGGGGCCCCGTTGTTTTTTTTTAATTTTTTGAAAATAAGTTTTCCAAAAAAAAGAAAACGGATTTTTAAAAAGCACCGAAAAATGTTTTTTTTTTTGAAATATTAACAAACAAATTAAAAGTTTCAAAAAAAAAAAACAATTCCTTAAATTTTTTAAATTTAAAAAAAACGAAAAAACGTAAAATTTTTGTTTGTTTCAAATTTTTATTTAGGATTTTATTGTTACCGGGAAAAAGAATTTTTAGTTTAAAAATTTTTTTGTTTTAAAAACAAATTTGGAAAAAATTTTTTAAATTTTTGTTAAAAAAAATTGTACCTTTTTTAGAAAAAAAAATTTTTTTTTAATTTTTTAATAGTTTTAACTTATTTGAAAAAAAAAAGGGAAAAAAAATTTAATACAAGTTAAGTTTTTTGGTTTTAATCTTTTAAAAAATTTTTAAAAATTTAAAAAATTAAAAAAAATTTTTTTTCCAAAAACCAAAAAAAAAATTTTTAAAAAAAATTTTTAAGTTAAAAGCAATAATTTTTAAAATTTTTCTTTTTATTTGGGCAAAAAAAAAGGAAAAAAATAAACCCTTTGGAAAAAAATAAAAAAGGGGGAATTTTTTTTTAATTTTTAAATTTTTAAAAGACCAAAAAAAAAATTAAAAAAATTTTAAAAAAAGGATAACTTTTTTTTAAAAGCGATTTTTTTTGCAATTTCTATTTTTTTTGTTTTAAAAAAAAAGAATCCAAAAAGGGTGTTTTTTTTTTGGGTCTTAAAAAATTTTTTTTTTTTTTTAAAAGAAAAATTTTTTTTTATTTTAAAATTCCCAATTTTACAATTTTTTAAAGATTTTTTTTTCAATATGCTTATCATTTATTTTCAAAATCAAAAATTGTTTCAAATAAAACTTAGAAGTGGTCAATCGTAATACATATGATATTTTTTTTTAATTATATTGCTAAACAAGAAGAACATTTACCGTGATTCTGTAACGGGATAAAGTTATTATTTAAAAATTTTTAAATTATCTTAAAATTTATGTTTTTTAACAAAAATATGTTTTATTTGGTATTGAATGGTAGTTGATAAGGACATAAATAAAGATATAGACCATTAAATATATATTGGACTTGATGTCCAATACTTTTTAAATCCTGGTAATATTTTTTTATTATCTTTTTGAATTAAGAATAACACTTTTTTTTAATAAATATATAAGTAAATTTTAAAATTTTAAAAATTTTTTCGTGGTATTGGTAATTTCGAAAACCCCTTCCCTCAAAAAAATTTAAAAATTTTATAGTACATTATAAAACTATTATTATTAAAATAACATTATAAAACATTTTTTTTTCTTATAAAAATGTTTGTAAAAAGGTAAACATTGCAATTTTTTGTTTTTTTTTTTTTTTTAAATTTTTTTTTCATTTTTTTTTCCCGTTTTTTTTTTTAATTTTTAAAGTACCCCTTTTTTTAAGAAACCCCAAAATTTTCCATATATTTTGCTTAAGGTTTTAAAAGGGTTTAAAAATTTTTTACAATTTTTTTCTTTTTTCTTATACATATAAAAAGGTTTTAAAAAGGTCCCGTAAGTGTTTCTTAGTGGGTGAGGATGTGTTTGGGTCTCAAAACAAAAGAAAAAAAATGCGGGCGTTTTTTTTATTTTGTTTTTTTTTTTTTATTTTTATTATATATTTATTATTATTATAAAATATTATATATATATATATATATATATATATATATATATATATATATATAAAATATATATATATATATATATATTTTAAAATATATATATATATATATATATATATATATATATATATATATATTTTAAAATATATATATATATATTTTATTTTTATTATATTATATTATAGATATTATATTATATAAAATAAAAATATTAAAATATTATATATTATATATATTATATTTTTAAAATTTTTAAAAATAAAAATATTTAAAAATATTAAAAATAAAAATATATATATTTAAAAAAATCATTTCCAAAAATTGAATTTTGTTAGGTCGGTTGACTGAAAGTCCCCTTATTTATCAAAGTATCGAAAAATTTTATAAAGATAAATTAATTGTTCAGAATTTAATTCTTTAGCTTTTTTAAAAATCATTTAAAAAAATTAAAGGGGGGTTTTTTTTTTCCAATAAAAATATTTTTGTTTTAATTTTATTTTTTTACCATTTAGAAGCAGGTTTTCCAGTCCTAAACTAATGTTTCGACACAATTTTTTTTTATTTAGTAAGTAAGGCCTTTTTTCCAAAGAAATTTTTAAAAAATGGTATTTTTCGGAAACCCGAGTTGTCGCATAGGCTTGTTTTTCTTTGGAAAAGTACATATCAAATTCATAATATATTTTTTTTTTGATAAATAATTATAACATTGAATTGTTTAAACGGTAAAAATTAATATTTGAAATTCCAAGTTACGGTATTTAAAAAATGCCTATGCAAACTACTGGGGTTTGGGGGAAAAATTTTTTTTTTTTAAAATTTTCCTCAAAAAAATATACTAACTTACTATGGGTAAAAAAAAAAAAAAGGGGGTTTTCCCCAAAAAACTTGTTTCTAAATGGAAAAAAAAAAATTTTTTCCAACAAAAATTTTTTTGGGGGGAAAAAAACCCCCAAAATTTTTTGTTTTTATCCAAACCCCCAAAAAATTTTTCCCCACGAAGCCATAGAATTAAATTTGAACAACTTTTTTTTTTTAAAAATTTTTTGATATTTTGAAAAAAAAAAACCCCTAACGTGAACTCTTTTCCCATTATCTTCAACCCCCCAAAAACCCCAAAATACTATTTCTTACCGAAACCCAAAAAAATTCCCAAAAAAAAAAACCAACCCCCCCCTTTTTTCCCGGTTAAAAACTCATTTCTTTTTTTCGACCCCATGGCGGCGTTTGTTTTACGTTCGCAACGACCTGGCCGGGGGTTTGGGGTTTTAAAAACCCCTCGAATCGGGTAGTCCTGATATTCTTTGGTTTAAAACCCAGATCTTCTACTAAATTCATCCTGTATTTCCCCGGCCCCCCCCCCAACAATTCCTACAACGAGTTTTTTGATTTCCTTTAAAAAGATCGACAATATTTTTTCCGTTCCCATTGGCCGAAGTAATCGTCCTCGGGGATTTTAATGTTCATAATAAGGATTGGCTAGGCTCCACAAAAATGATACACAAGGCAGAGCCAAAAAATTTTTCGCAATCAGCAACTCGCTCACCAATCTAATTTATGGAAACCCCTTTTTCCTGGGGTTTCCCCCCCAAATTCTAACCCCTAAATCTCTTTCTTATTTCCCCCCCCCCGAACTCTATCAAGCATCAGTAACTGCTCCCATTGGTCGCTCTGACCATGGTTTGGTCACCGTATCATACTCCACTCTTTTTGAGGCAATTTAAACATGCCGCCACGAACCATCTGGCCCCTACAAGGGGGGCCGACTGGGATGGTCTAAGAGATTTTTTAGCTACCCCCTTTGGGAAACCTACCTGCTTTTCTATTTTGCGATCCTTCGGGGAAAAATGTAAACAAATTACCGAAACAATTCAACTAGGAATTAAGACCTATTTTCCCCCAAAAAAAAAAAAGAACCCCATAACTTTAAATCACAAACCGTGGTTTTCTAAATCCTGTGACAAAGCCGGGTTTTTTAATTTTTCCCCCCAAAAAGTTTTTTTAAAACCCCAGTCCCGAAAATCGACAGGCTAGCATCAAGCAAAAAAACCCCGATAATCAGACCATCTCAGATGAAAAAAGTTTTAACAATAGAATAAAAGATAAAGTTCTCTCTTGCTCAAATGGCAGTAAAGTTTTTTTGGGCCTTTGCAAAAATATTAGTCGGGAAAAAAATTTTTTCCCCCCCAAAAATTTTTTCCCCAAAAAAACCAATTTTCCCCTTTGCCCAATTTTTAGCTTGATCCCCCCCTTTTTAAACTTTTCCCCTTTTTCCAAAACCCCGTTGCCCCCGTTTCTCAAAAAATGTCCAATATAATTTTTAAAGTCAAACAGATCAAGCGTATTCTTTTTTCTTTAATACAAAAAAAACATCTGGGCGGGGGGGGATCCCGCAATCGTCTTAAAAAATGTGCTCCCCCCCCTTTTTCCCATCTTTTTTAAAAAGCCTCTTTTTTTAAACTCTTTCGATACGGGCATTTTTTCCCAAAATTTGGGGAAAAAAGCACTGCAACCTCTCCCCAAAAAAAGGGGGCCCAAAAATCTCCCTTCTAACTATAGACCTATATCTCTTCTTTCAGTTGTTTGCAAGGTAATGGAAAAATTCATTAATTCCCAAATCGAAAGTTTTGAAAAAAAAAAAAGATCTTACATGATAAAATGGTTCCGTCCAAAAAAAATCCACAGCTATCTTCTTTTCCCCTTTTTTTCACACAACTGGGGAACCCCAAAAACCCCCTTTGTTTCTTGGTGAATCCCAGATCGTTGCCTTGACATATCAAAAATTTTTCAGGTCTGGCATGATGGGCTTCTTTTAAAAACTTCCTTTTTTCGGTGTTCCACCTAAGCTTTGGGGGTTTTGGGGGTTTCCCGTTTCCTTTCAATCGGACGTATATCAGTTAGTGTAGATGGTCATTCCTCCAGCTTCTACCAAATAAATTCTGGGGGGCCCCAGGGGTCAGTGCTGGCACCCCGCTGTTTCTTCTACACATTTTAAAAAAACTTCTCTTCCCCTTTAAAAACTCCCCCCTTCATAGTTTTGCTGACGATAGTACCCTCCACTCTAGCATTCAATTTCTTAAGCCATCGTTTTGATTTTGAAAAAAAACGCAGGTCAATGCAGGAAAATTTTTTTACAGGACCTCAAACTTATCTTGGGTTGGGGGCCAAAAAAACTTTCAGTTTAATCCCAGTCATGTTCGCTGTCGGAAAAACTGCGAATGCTCATCCCTTACATATGGGCGGCCAAATTCTGCAGAACAAAAAGTCTTTTTAAACTAGTCGGCGTTACTTTTGAGAATAACCCCCTGGCACAAACCAAATTTAAAAAAAGCTTGGAGTTTTTTAAAAAAATTGGATTCCTCTTTCGGGGAGAAAATATTTTCTTTTTCCAAAACTGTACCTTTTGTATTCCCCCAAAAAAAAACCCCCTTTGGAATATTGTTCTCATGTCTGGGAAAAGGGGGCCCCCCACAACACTTAGTCTTCTGGTCCATTCAAAAAAAAAAGGGGGGGTTTATCTTATGAATGATCCAACGCCCAAAAAAGGCTTCCTCTTCTTTTTCCCTCGTCGAGTTGTAGGGATCTTCGCTTTCATCGGTATTTTCACGGCTTCTGCTCAGAGAAATTTGTCAGTATTATTCCTTTTTTGGCAGCTCCCAACAGGCAACACCTAGTGCAACTTTTATGCATCCTTTTACAAAAACGAAATATATAAAATATATATATATATAAAAAATATATATATATATATATATATATATATATATATATATATATATATATATATATATATATATATATATATATATATATATATATATATATATATATATATATATATATATATATATATATATATATATATATATATATATATATATATATATATATATATATATTTTATTTATGTTGACAAATAACTATTTAAGTGTTACTTACCCTTCCCAAAATCAGGTCGGTCAGGGTAATTCATTTTAAATACAAAGCGTAAACATTGAGATTTGTAAAGCGGGATTTAAAATTAAAATACATAACAAAGCGTCAGAAGAAAAATTTAACGTCACCGTATTTACAGGAAAATACAGACATCAAATAAAGTTTACTACATTTTCGCAAAATTCCAAATAATGTTATAAAAACTTATCCGGTCTGATTTTTGTTTGTAAGAGTCATATTACTACAAATACTGCTGTGGGAGGTCTGTAGTGTAGTTGTCTAGAAAATAACGTCATAACACAGCATTATGGAAGTTATATATAACGTAAGAGCTGTAAATGTTTATCTTTCGACACGAAATGTAACACTTTTAAAACAACAAGGGTTGTTGTATGAATATAAAAAGCAAATACGTATTGTAAAATTTAAAAGAGTTAATAGATTTTTTAATATTAAGGAAATTTTGTTTAACTTAATAGCACCAATGCCTTATAATTAAGTAATTCTCTAGAAATTGACTGAAGTTGATCCTGACAGAAGGTTCCAGTTTTGCGAAGAAATGATGGCTCTACTGGACAAAATAACTAAACACAAAGAATATTTTGTTTTCTGAGAAATCGACGTTTACTTTAAATGGCAGGGTAAACAACAACAAAGAAAATTGTCCGGTTTTTGGGAAAAAGGGATCGATTGGAAAAAAAGGGAAAAGGTGAAAAGGGAAATTTTACTTTTTAAAAGTTAGTTTGGTATGAATTGTTCGTGATCGGATCAAAGTATCAATTTTCTTTAAAGAAAATCTAATGGATTAAAACCGGGGATTAGCCCATCTGGACACCGGAAAAAATCCTGGTGGACATAATCATGAGAGAAAAATTTTATCATGACCTGCTTCATCTATATTCTTGGATCATTTCATCTGTCCCAATCTGCCTTTCGAGTGAGATATTTGATTTTTTTAAAAAAGTATTTGGCTGTTTTGTTTCCTGAAGATAAACCGGTTGCCTCAAACATAAACTTCTGGTTTAAACAAGCTTTTCCATTTTGTAAAGCCCGTTCGTAATTTTCTGAACCCAGTATTTCCAGACAGATCGGTGGAGGATGGGCTATAAAATGGCCACCCAAATATTCAGACCTCACTCCCGTAGATTATTTTTATGGGGTACTTAAAGAGTAAAGGTAAAAAGACAAAGCCAAACAAGGTTAAAGAATTAAAGTACAAATAAGACATGAGTGTAGACTAATTTCGCCTGCAGTTATTTGAAATGTCCAAAACGAGTTTTATTCTAGTACCCGTTTAGGACATTGCCAATTATGCAATGGCAACATTTTAAGCATGTATTAAGAAAAAATATTAAGATAAAAAAAGATGGTTAATTTTTTAAGTAAAATTTTGTTATTTAATATTTCGCAAGCAACACAAGAGAAAAACTTGGAAAGTTATGTATAATTTGGTATGCGCTTCGAAAGTTCGCTTAAGAAAACTCGTGTTCCGATATAGGGAAAATCATTGATACCAGCAAACCCTAAATTTGAGACATACTTAATAAATATTTTCTTTATAGAAAATAGCGCAAATAAAAATACTAATTAACAGGTTTAGGGATTTTTTAAAAAATAATTTTTATATTTTTATTTGGGTAAAAAGTATTTTGAAAATTTTTGTTTTTTTAAATAATTTTTTTAAATATTTTTAAACATTATGTAATAAACCCCAATATCCTTAAGAAATTAATTAAAAATATTAAGTTTCTTTTAAAAATACTATAAAAATTTTATTGTAAAGGTTAATAGCTGGAAAATCATAAAAATTATTTCGATTTTATGGCATTTATATTGAAATCGAGAAGGCTATTTTTATTTTAGTAAATTTGCAGAAAAGTTTGTACGTTATAGAAAATAATTAGAATTGCGTAAAAAGTGTAACTGGACTCTCAAAATAATAAAATGTTAAAAAAAATATTAGGTTGTTTTGGGCCCTGTTTAAAAAAATAAAAAAAAATTTTTTGTTGTTTTAAAAGAAAACAATATTTAGTTTCTATTCCAATTTTTTTTTTAATTTTAAAGTAGATGTTTTTAAATTGCACAGTGGAACAAGCCGTAGAACATACTTTTATTCCAGAGGTTTTCACAAAAAAAAAAAAAATATTTAAAATAAATAATTTAAGGGTTAAATTGGGTGCAATATATTTGTTATTTTCCTTTAAAATGCGCTTCCAAATTCTCCTGGGTACCTAGTTCCTAGAATGACGATTTGACATATGTATATTCTTTTAAAGACTTTAATTTAGGATAAAGTTTTTAATATTTGCCCTTTAGAAAGACAAATTTTAATTTTAAAATATTTACAGCCCCTTTCATTTAACAAAAAAATCATGCAGATTTTGGCCATAAAGGCTCGTCTATGACACTACTTTGACGTCACACAGTCAGATGGATGTGGCAGATAACTCCATTTATCTATCTTTTTTGCTTTTATGTGGTTACAGCAAAGCTGTGGTATCAGTTTTCGATAAACCTATGAATGGAATACCGGTGAGATTTTCTAAGACGTTTTTATGGTAAGCCTTAACGTTGCCACTAAAAGTGTGTCCGTATAAAATTTAAACTTTAATATCTAAATTTTGACTTTAAAAACTGAATTCAGACGTTAAATTTTGGATTCAAAGTTAAAATTTATACTTTAATTTTTAAAATCGGACTTTAACTAAATTTAGACTTAAACTTTAAATTTTTACTTTAATCTTATAATTCGGACTGTAAACTGTAAATTTAGAATTTAATCACTAAATTCAGACTCTAATCTTTAAATTTCGACTTTAAAGCCTGAATTCGGAGGTTAAATTATGAAGTTGGAAGTTGAATTCAGATCTTAAATTCTAATTTCAGAAATAAAAATCTTAATTTAGCGTTTTAAGTCTAAATTAAGACTTTAAAGTTCAAATTCGGAGATTAAAGTATAAATTTAAAGTTTAAATTCAGACTCTAAGCTTAGATTTCCGTGATTAAAATCTGAATTCCAGTTTTAAGTTTAATTTGACTTTAAAATCTGAATTTGAAGAATAAAGTATGAACTTAGAGTTGGAATTCAGACTTTAAAGTCTGATTTCAGAGATAAAAATATGTATTCAGAGATAACAGTCTAAATTCAGAGTTTAAAGTATGAATTGGGAAAAAAATTACAGCGTTGCCCTCCTACGCGTTCATATGCCCATCTGTCCATTGCGCAGAATCGATAGGGTTTCCCACGCTGGTTCTTGATCGTTTTATTGTATTGGGCTTGGCCCAAGGAAGTTTAAAGGTGTATGGAAGCCCAATGCTAGGGCCCATTCGATCAAAAAATGTCCAGCCCAGTATGAAAATAACTGTCAGAGTTGGCCCCGCTGATTCTGCGCAATAACAAAATTCCACGAAATAATTTAATGTGTTCCCTACTTACACACTGATAAATCAGTGTGTAGTTAAGCAACACATTATACTTTTATGAGAGCCGTAATGGTCTTAGGTTGTCTAAGGTTTTTGGTGTAAGGGCGCGCGGCGCGTATGAAACTATATCCGCGCTGTATCGTCAACCGTCGTCGTCTCATCATTCGTCATTTTCGTTGTGGTTTGTGCCCTTTGCGCCGATTGTTTTGCTTTGTGTGAGTACCTATATTTTGTGGTTGCTTCTTATTTTAGTGATTAGTGTTTATTAAATTGGGACTATAATTTTGTGTTTGTTACTTACGGCCGAGTGATGATCGCGTTGTTAAATTTAGCAATGACTTAGCAATTGTTAAAAGTTAACAACGGTTTAGAATGTTTAACAAAATGTCAATTTTGACAGGTTGCCTATTAAAATCATTGAATAACACTGACAATGACGTTTTGTTAAACATTTTAAACCGTTGTTAACTTTAACAATTGCTAAGTCGTAAATTTAACAACATCCTCGGCCGATATCGTAACAAAATGATTAGAGGTTGTATGGTTTTGTCTTGCAAATCCAAGGGTAACATACCCGGCATTTTTTTACTTTAGGTAAGTATTTCTTATATTTAAATTAGGTGCTTCTTATGAGACGTAACGTTAGGTAACCGAAAAATAATAATATATCAATTATGAATAATAAAATAATGAAAATTTCATAGAAACTAGCAGTGAGAAAAGTAAGGCAATCTTAACTATCTTTTAGATCATTTCCACAATGTTTGTGTATTTCTGTGGATTATTAAAAAGAAATAAGGTTTACATTTAGGTACTTTTATTTCATTTAATAATTTAGTACATTCTTTTAAAGGATCAAAATTATTAATTACTGGGCAGACCAGGCAAATTTTAATATATACAGGTCCCTCTAATTGAATGAAAGAAAGTACAATTTTATGCTAAAGTTCCTATCTGCTTTTTCTGTATTTGTTTAAGAAGAAATTAGATTTTTGGTTTCTTAAACTTACATTATCAACTTTTTAAGCTCGACATACTGTAGACACATAATATTTAACGGATACTGTTAGAGATCGAACGCTGTTAGAACAACACCGATACGTCACGGTTTTATATCAGTTTGCCATATGAGACCGTGACGTTCGGTGTTGTTCTTACAGCGTTCGATCTCTACAATGGATACCTAGGTACCAAAGGTTACTAAACATTTTTAACCACTGTTATTCTGTCTCATGAATATTTGTTATTAGTGAAAAGTATATGCCTAAAAAGCAGTTATAAACTGCTTTGTTCACTTTTTAATGAACAACCAAAATCTTAGGATTAGATTAAACTCATACACTACCTTGCCCTTTTTTATCACAAAACTGGTGATAAGTACATGAAACTATCATACAATGTTTGAAATTTATTTTAAAAAATCGTGTTTTTATTTATTTACAAAGATTTTTGGTAAAAATACAAAACTCACAAAAATATCGACCATTTAAAGAAGCCTTTTATCTTTCCATATTATATCAGATGATATAAAATCCAATATTACACAATAATTTTAAATATTCTATGGTAGTATCGTTTAATAACCAACAATTTTGTGCAAAAAATAAAAAAACAGTGAATGCTTGAATTTGACATTTGATGATGTCAACTTTTAGATAGTAATAAAGAATTATGGAAGTCCGGCTCTGACCTACTATTCATTGCGCAAACTCCGCGGGGCCAACCCCCTATTCCCGCTGCCCTGCACGCCTGGACAATTTTGTTCTAAGTATTGGGCTTCCATACACCTTTAAACTTCCTTGGCTTGGCCACGTTAAAAACACTTTCTTAACTTTATATCGTGAAAAAGTAAATATGGGCTTTTATTTATCGACAGCTGCATAATATTTTTGTAAACCTTAACCCATTATTCCCAATATATTTATTGTTTAAATTACATATGCCATAAAGATAATGTATGAAAGCAAAAATTAATTTAGAAATTGCAGTAAAACGCATTAATGGCGGCGACACGTTTCAAAAACAATCGAATTTTAAGGAACTTGTGGTAAAAGTGCGCGTTGTATTTTGAAAAACATTGGTGTATTTTCGTAGAAACAGCGATGACGTGTCATTTTGTTTTTTGGCTTTTTCCCGATGATTTAGTAGTCGTTATATAGGAGTTTCAATTAACCCAAAACATAATGTTTGTTTTCCTTTGTAATGCATTATACATCGATTTACGAGCCTTTTACGATATTTATAGAAGATCCGTTAAATATGTTAGTAAAACAGGATATTCCGGAACTATTGTGTTTTAACAATAGACAAGAAACAACTGTACAAGAAACAGGGTGATCAGTTAAGGGTAGCGAGCGGCCATATCTCATAAGATATTGGTCGTATAGATTTGAGAAAAAAAAATCATAATAAAAGTCGCCAAGAGAAATTGCTGAAAATTATTTTTGAGTTTGTCAAACGTCCGCTAGAGGGCGTAACAACCAACACCAAGTAGAAAGATGGGATTTTTATCGAATTTTGTCTAATGAAAGTATATCGATGATATCATTTTCATATTTACTGACCATTTCCCTACATTTTTTGTCTGAACCGTTTTGTTCTATCTATCGAAATAAAGCGGTGGGGGAAGTTCAATTGTTTTTTTAAACAAACCAAGATTTCTCCCGTTTCTTTTGACCGATTTTAGCAAACTTAGGCTCATATGAAAGAGCATAATTTGCACTACAAAACGCTTATTTGGTTTTGCATTTTTGACTTTTGCTGTCACCGCTAGATGGCGTTAACTGATATGGTAGCAAATTTTTGAGTTTTTTCAAAAAAAAACAAATGTAATGGTATATTAATTTTTTATATTTTAAAAGAGGATAAATTTTTCTATAATTTAATGAAAGAATTTATTATCTACCTTTTTTTAACCGTTGATATTGACCAAAATATAATTTTATTACATTAAAAATGGCACGCCACTGTTTTTATCAAAATAAAAATCAGTTTTGTAATCTTTTATTAGTTGCTAACAAAGAACCTCTTGACTTTTTTCGTTAGACAAACGGTTTTGGATTAAAAAAATAAAATAGGTTTACATACTGTTACCTTATAATTATCATTGTAAACAGTATGTAAACCTATTTTATTTTTTCAATCCAAAACCGTTTGTCTAACGAAAAAAAGTCAAGAGGTTCTTTTTGTTAGCAACTAATAAGAGATTACAAAACTGATTTATTTTGATAAAAACAGTGGCGTGCCATTTTTAATTTAATAAAATTATATTTTGGTCAATATCAACGTTTTAAAAAAAGGTAGATAATAAATTCTTTTCATTAGATTATAGAAAAATTTATCCTCTTTTAAAATATATAAAAATTAATATACCATCACATTTGTTTTTTTTTTTAAAAAACTCAAAAATTTGCTACCATTTCAGTTAACGCCATCTAGCGGCGACAGGAAAAGTCAAAAATGCAAAACCAAACTAGCGTTTTGTAGTGCAAATTATGCTCTTTCATATGAGCCTAAGTTTGCAAAAATCGGTCAAAAGAAACGGGAGAAATCTTAGTTTGCTTAAAAAAACAATTGAACTTCCCCCACCGCCTTATTTTGATAGATAGAACAAAACGGTTTAGACAAAAATGTAGGGAAATGGTCAGTAAATATGAAAATGATATCATCGAATACTTTCATTAGACAAAATTCTATAAAAATCCCATTTTTCTACTTGGTGTGTTTTACGCCCTAGCGGACGTTTGACAAACTCGAAAATAATTTCCAGCAATTTGTCTTGGCGACTTTTATTATGATTTTTTTTTCTCAAATCTATAAGACCAATATCTTATGAGATATGGCCGCTCGCTACTCTTAACTGATCACCCTGTACTTGTTTTATTCTTAAAATAGCCCCTTTTACCTAAGTATTACTTCTGCCCAATATTTTTTATACGAAATTTTATAAGAGTAACAAGCATTTCAATTCAAATATAAAATTTTGCGAAAAATCGATTCCTATGTCTCGAGCAGCTAACATATTCACAATGCCTAGTCAACACAGGACACTACGGATAAGTTCCAACATTTTATTTTTGATAAAAGTAAATAACATACCAAGTGGAGCAAATCCGCATATTGAAACATTTTGAACTTTCTATCATTTGATAAGTGTTATTTTAATAAAAAAAAGTAGAATAATATAATACGTTTATTTTTGTTTGACAAATACACCTAAACAAAAAATGTATTGCATTGGTTTTAAAATTCGATAATCATGATTTCTTAACAGGTATTTTTCTTAGGCGATAATGAACAAATGTTGGTGTTTCCACTGGTTTCTTTAAAATTTACTTTTTTATGTTAATTGCGATTAATTTTGATGGTAATGTGTAATGACCCCTTAACCCCGAACACTAACATGGCAGGTATAATCAACATTTGCACAGACGGTTCGAAAACAAAAGAAGGTACAGGATGTGAAGTCTATTCTAGATCTTTAAACTTATTGTTAAATATCAAATGGGCTACGAGTGAGTTGCCAAGCGTGTTTTAAACTGAGCTCACAGGCATAACTATAGCTGCAAAAGAAATAAACAGTAGGACTGATAAAGTCGTGCTTATTCATACAGATTGCAGATAGACACTTCTAGCCCTAAGGAGACCAGGCTACACCTCGGGTCTGGTAATAGAATGTCGGATGCTTCCAGCAGAAATGTGGTCACTCTCTGTTGGACTAAAGGACACGCTCACTCCAAAGGTTGATTGATTGATTGATTGATTGATTGATAAAATAAATACACAAGTTGAGGTTTTGTCCGCCTCGACACTACAGCCTACAGGGCTTGTTGTATCTCTTGTGTATTTGTTTCAGTTAAAAAGGTTTGACACCTTAGACAGGTGTAGTAGCCCTTTTACTGTTCTTTTCTGGTCTCCAGCCTCCTGGTGGTTAGTGTCCACCATGAGGTTTTAATTTGTTCTCCAGTATGTAAGTGCAGGGCACTCATATATGATGTGAGAGGCTGTCTCTTCCTCTTCGTCACATAGTCTACAAATGGGTTCTTCTCTATAGATGCCCATAGTGTGCATATGTTTTCTTAGGGTGCAGTGTCCGGTTATTAATCCTGTCACTATTCTAATCTGATTCCTATTTAGTTTTAGTAAATCACTTGTCAATGCTTTCGATGGTGAGTCCAACATTGATTTACTGTGATTTTGCCTTGGAATGTGGTACCAGTATGACTGATGTTGTGTTTGAATCCACCGAGTCATGTAGCCACGAACCGAGGCTTTTGGTATTCCAAAAACAGGTTCAGGCCTGGCCAGGGAGTCTGCATTTTCATGGCCCTGTATCCCCCTGTGTCCTGGCACCCAGGAAAGTGTAACTTTGTTGTTATTAGCCAGGTTTAGGAGGCATTGCAGACAGTTCCAAACCAACCTTGAGTTGACTTGTTGGGATGCCAAAGCTTTTATGGCCGCTTGACTATCAGATAAGATAGTAATGTCCCTGCCCTTATATCTCCTTCTCAAGTTCTCTCGCAGACAAAGTTCAATGGCATATATTTCCGCCTGGAAAATAGTGGCATATTTCCCAGGGAAGCATAAGCATTAAACCTGGGGGTCATAACATGTATTCCTGCGCCGGCTCCATTGTCAGTCTTGGATCCATCGGTATACCAAACAAATTCCGAGACTGACCAGGAAATCGCTCACTACCGCCCCAGGTAAGCTGGGTTTTATATGGTCTGTGTGTATTTATCCGTTTTGGCATTGTATCACTGCTCATCTCAAATATTGGGTTTGTGATACTGCTCGTTATTCTGGTGTGTCCTAGGGCAGGTCCAGAGCACCAGTTGCCATTACATTTCAGCCTGTATGCCCCAATCCTCGCCTCCGCCTTAATAATTATACCAACTCCAAAGGTTACCTTATTGCTGACTTGTTGACAAGGAAGGCTACCGGGACCAAACCTTTTGGACCCGAACCTTTCGTAGATCTGACAGGGCCTGCCATGAAGGACCTAATCAAAAGACACTCTCATCAGCAGTTTATAAGACGATGAGATAAAACAGTAAACTGTAACTTTTCCAGAGAGTCACTGAACTAGTCTGACAGAGATACAGCTAAACATTACTTGGCAATGCCTAGGGCGAACCTTTGACTAATCCGGGCGTTCTTACTGGACATTGTAAATTACGAAAGCACCTCTTTGAAATGGGTATAAATGACACACCCCTGTGTAAAGGTAGTGAACAGGAAGATAAGACGGTGGAGCACATCCTTTGTGATTGCCCTAAACTCTCGTCTAAGAGAAGATCCATACTGGGCGAGTATTGGCTTTCCTTGACTTACTGTAAGGAGATTCCTCTCGGCGACGTTGTCACCTACTTTAAATCAATAGGATGGGCAGCGTACTGAGTGAGGAGTTGCCTTCAGGACTAAGCAGAACGGGCTTACTGAGGCCTAGGTGCCGTGATATCTAGCACCCTCCTTATTTACAGATATAGACCCCTTATATTTATTATGTAAGATATTTTTATGACATTAAACCAATTTATCTGAAATCGTAATAAAGGAACCGATGAATTTTCCATTTTTGCTCTAAATGAAATAAAGGAACGCAGCAAAATCAACTAATATTGGAACTCAGCAGTCCCCGTGCCGTCACTAGCCTTTTTGGTCTGACGACAAATTTAAAGGGTCAGACGTAGAACTTCAAAATTCTAATCACGCCAAAGTTAATTTTTTCTAAAAAAAATACCGAGCAGATGGATCTTTAATACGCAAAGAAGACGATTTGAGGTGTTTGACGAGCCCATTGTAAACCTAAAGTTTTGGTTTTTATATATTGATAGGATATTATGATCTTTAAAACATTTTGGTTGTTAGCTTAAGGAAAAATAAATTTTGAAGCAATTTTTTTTTTTTTAAAAACAAATTAACACAAATAGGGTCACCTTTAGAGCTATGTGGTTTTCCTTTTTACGTGCTAATAAGCACTTTTAGTGACAGCGACCACAGAATCTTAGCGGAAAAGTAAAAAAATATTGACGGTAAATGGACAATGCTCACATAACAATTTAGAAAAAAAAAACATTCTTAATGAATTTTTTAAAAAAATATTATTTTTTTAATACTGATATTTATAGAAATAGATAAGGATCAGGTGAAACATCTAAAAATTACTGAAGAAGCAGATGCTTAAAAAAATACCATCTATTTTATTTTTCGGTAATAAAAATTATTTGATAATACTTATTTACAATTTGCGAATAAAATTTCTAAAAAATAAAAATTTCGCTTCTACGATTAGTAAGAAAACGGTTGTAAAAATCTTAAGTTAGTGATTACATTTAATACACATTACAACATAAAACAAATATTTATTTTAAATAAAAACTTTAACTACTCCGAAAAGTGTAATAAAGCTGAGATATTAAAATTTAAGAAATGTTGCGTATTATTAAGCCGATAAAACACATTTTAAACAGTCGCAGTTTTTCGTAATTTATTTATTCTGTATTATCGAAAATAATCTTGACTTTTGGTGTTGTTAGATCGCCGTGGTGGCTCTAGAATTTTCCTTTTTTTTCCAAAAAGAAACACATGGGAGCCACATAAATTATATACCAGATTATATTAGCCTTAAGTGGAACCCACAAAAGATTTTATTTACTATTATTTGCCAAAAACAACTGATTTCTTAAAAAAAAAGAACTTTCAAGAAGAATTTTTTTCGAGTGTTTAATGTTATTATACTGGGTTAGTTAAAAGTACTGCAAAATTTGGTAGCCAGGGATTTTGGCTATGATGCGGCATTAAACAGTGATATTGGCATGGTGCCAAATTTTTTAGTTATGCGCGACACGTAAAATTTTGTTGGTTTCCCAAATTTCTTAGACCGCAAATTTTCTAAATTTTATCTTTACTAGTAACCAAAATATGACAACACCGCATTTTCATAACAAGTAACGCAACAAAATATCTTTAAGAGTGCATTTACGCTACACCTTAGGGGTCGGGCGAAAGGACGCGGAGACGGTGGGCGGAGACTAACCATCTCCCACTACCACAATGTTCGTATAGCCGCATTCAAAATATTATATTTTATTTAGGTTCTTCCAAATTCGGTGTATCGATGCGATGTTGTGTCCGATTGCAAGCCTACAGGAGATAACGTTTTTACTTAAATGACATAAATTATACACCATTTTAAAGCTAATAAATTAATCTATGCCTCTGCTGTAACGAATTTTTGAAATATGAGTCGAGTTAAGAGAAAATAGTATCTAAACATAACCGATTTTAGGGTGACTTTCACTCAAGAAAATATTAAAAACTAAATCTAAATTTAAAAAACTATTACAGCAGAAGCCTAGATTTAAGTGTTGGCTTTCATATAGTTTTTAGAAATTATCGATAACTTATACCGTTTTTGAGAAAAACATTATGCCCCGAACCCCAAATTGGATCCAATTTTCGCGGCGCGAATGGAGTCTTAAAGCTGCAATTAAATAATTTAGTATTATTATAATATGTTAGTGTTGCCAAAACGCAACTCAAACCGTACAGTGTTCACACTTACTTGAGTCCTGTCGAAAAGCCTTTTTTGATAGCTTATTGTGATTACTTGGACTCGGTGGACCTTATGCTTAAGCTTTAGTACCACAAAAAGCTTTCCTAATTATTACCAGTGGCATTTATTAGGGAAGGTCGGGGGAGGAAAAAATTTAAATAAAATTGGATAACTTTTTTGTCATATTATTTCAGTTTATTTTTAAATTAGGCAGTCGGGCTCCTCCAGATGATTTTTAGTAGTCAAAGTAAGAGATTGGACGTATTTTTGGATAAAAATAAAATTTATTAAACGGCACATTCTTTTAATCTTTTATGCTAATAAAAAAAATCCAGAAAATGTTTTGACGCAAATTCCACTTTTTTGTTGTCACACTTATCAAGCAGACAGTTAACAGTTTGCTTCTATATAGACTTATTCCATTCAGCAAAATCTGACTTACGTTCGTTACAACAATACATGTTAAATGTTTTCATTATCACCTTTGAATTCATATCACCTGGCTTGTGTATGTGCAGAACCCGGAATGGTGCGACTTGGAGCGGTACCATGTAGTAGTTTATCACTTTCCTAAACGGTTTTCAAAGTACACGTTAAATTAAGGTTTCCTAAGCGAATGTCATCAACTAATAAATAATTCGCAAATATAGGTCATTCTACTTTCTAATGGATTTAAGAATTATTTTTACTGTACACATTTGATTAATTCTGTTACTGCTAAACGTGTTTTTATTGTTTGAAATTTTTCTTCCACGCAATCTTAATTCAAATTGTCAAAATTTGAAATTTGTTGTTGTAATTTGTTTTGTGTTAAGTTAATTGTAAACTGTCAAAAGGTCTCAAAGCTGGTACTTTAAAAATTACTAACATTTTTACCAAAATAACGGACAGTCGCAAAGAAATGGTGTCTGGCATATTCTTCTTGCATAAAAGAAAAATTGCAACAAAAATTGCGCGTGCCCAAATAGAAAAATTGCAGAAAGCAAAATTTCATGCAAGAAATCTTGTTTAGGGAAAAACACATTAATACACAAAAAATGTTTATGGTAATTCGTAATTAGTATAATAATATTTAATTGTTGAAAAAAGATTACTAGTGGTACTCGCTAGAGAGGATCGCTTTTGTCGTAAATTTTTTTATTTTTTTTATTTTTAAAGAAAATAAATTAGTTTTTAATGTTTCGATGGTAATTTGGTCACTGTTTTGAAGATATCACACTAGTTCGAAAAATACAAATAGATAACTTACGTTCTGCACAAAGTTAAATAATTTTCCTAAAATAAATAAATAGCACACTTTGGTTTTAGTCAAGAAAACGAAGAAATGCATCAGGGATTTTTTGTGCAGTAAGATGGATTTGAATGCGGTTTTTTGCATTCGATTCGAATGAATGTACAATAAAAAATGGTATTTTCAAAATGCATTTAAAAGTTTGCAATTACAAAAAATTTATAACTAGGTAAATAATGATGGAAATAGGCCCGAATTCGTAACTCGGGGGTTTCCGAGGTAGCTGAACACGAATATGAAATTATCAAGGGCCTACGAAGTACCTGGTGCGCGCTAAGAATGGTGTAAACGTCGTCTTCTGGAGTTTTACGACAAATCCTTCTAATATCAGCCCAATTTCTTTACTCAAAAGGTTTTTGTTGTTGCCGAACACGAATATGACATTGGCAAGGACCTGCGGAGACCTGGTGCGCGCTAAGGATGGCGTAAACGTCGTCATCTGGAGTTTTACGACAAATCCTACTAATATCAGCCCAATTTTGTTACTTGCGGGTTATCGACGTCGCTGAACATGAATCTGATAGTCACAAGGGCCTGCGGAGTACACCTGATGCGCGCTAAGAATGGTGTAAACGTCGTCTTCTGGAGTCTTAGGACAATTTCTCCTAATATTAGCCCAATTTTGTTATTCAAGAAGTTTTGGTGGTCCTTAAACATGAATCTGATATTGATAAGGATCTGCGGAGTACCTGGTGCGCGCTTAGAATGATGTAAACGTCGTCTTCTGGAGTTTTATGACAAATCCTACTAATATCAGCCTAATTTTGATTCTCGGGGGGTTTTTGTGGTCCGTTAGAGGATTACAGAGTACTTGGTGCGCACTAAGAATGGTATAAACGTCGTATTCCAGTACCCGGTACTAGATCATGGCCTTCGCGATATCCGGTGTCCGGATAGGTTGGTATTAATGTCGTCTTCTGGAATTTTGTGGTAATTTGTTAAAAACTAAAAATTATAATTTCTGCTTATAGTATGTATTCATAAAATTGTTTAAATAATATTTAAGGATATAAAATAAAACTTTTTGGAAGTTTAATACATATTAAAAATAATTTATTCATCAATTTTACTGCTTTCTTCTACTTATTCGATAGCCCCTCAAGTAATAAAATTGGGCAGATATTTAAAGAATTTGTCGTAAAACTCCAGAAGATGACGTTTACACCATTCTTAGCGCGCACTAGGTACTCCGCAGGTCCTTGTCAATATCATATTCGCCTTCAGCGACCTCGATAACTCCAAAGTAACAAAATTGGGCTGATATTAGAAGAATTTGTCGTAAAACTCCAGAAGACGATGTTTACACCATTCTTAGCGCGCACCAGGTACTTCGTAGGCCCTTGATAATTTCATATTGGTTGTTCAGCGACCTCGAAAACCCCCGAGTAACAAATTCGGGCTTATTTTCATCGTTATTTACCTAGTTATAAATTTTTTGTTATTACAAACTTTTAATGCATTTCCAAAATACCATGTTTTTATTGTACAAAGGCAGTTTTTCATTTCCATTGATTAAATTTGTTCACAAAGTTTGTAGACGTTTATACGAATCGAATGCAAAAACTGCATTCAATTCCATCTTACTGCACAAAAAATCCCTTGTAAGGCCTATTTTTGTGCTACGTTTCCTCGACTATTTGTCGACAAAATTTTTCGTACTATTATTACTGCACCAACTATAATCGTTTAATAATATTTCTATTCGGCTCACTAAAAACATGTTTTAGGTGATTAAAAAATAAAATGATTTCATGGTTTCGCTCCGCAAAAAAAAAACATAATATATAATGTCCACCAAATCGAGATTATTAACATTACAAAAAATGTAAATAGGAAAATTAGCGATAGGTATATAAAAACATTGCGAGAAATTCTAATACATCAGTTTTCAACTACTTTTTCTACAAAAAACATCATCTTAACGAAAAAAAAACGGTGATCGAAAATTTTTATTTTTTCTCTTGGACGTCTTATTATCATTAAAAAAATTGTTCAAATATGTCTGACAACGCAGATGTTGTTTTGATCAAGAAGTTAAAAAAGTTGTGTCGATTGATTTCGAAACTTCAAAGGATTAACAGAAAAGAAAGGTAAGAGACTAGAAAATTATAATAACATTGGTAAAAGTACCAAAAATTCTCTTTATGGCCCCACCAGTACGAAGGGTGTGTTATAAGTTAATTGTCTAGTAACTAAATTAATTACATAAAAACTTTAGTGTTTTTTCATCAATATCTAGATGTTTGTAAATTTAATAATAATATTTGGTCTAAATCATTTTAAAAATAATTTACTTATAAGTTGGAGCTTTTTAAATTATTTCTTAATTTGACCGTTTTTTATCAGTTAGACCATTCATATCCAATTTAGTTTCTTTTATAAATGTATAAGTGACACAGAAAAGCTAATTTAAAAAAGAAAAGAAAAATACATAGAAAATTCCAAAAATATTTACATTTCTGTCATCTCATGAGTCAAATCACATTTTAGGAAATCAATGCAATAACTGCATGTTCTAAAGATAATTTTGATGTTGTTACATTACATGAGATCATAAACATTTTAACTTCCGTTTTATTGATAATATGTATTATGAATCATGCTTTGAAAAGCGCCGCTCTTTTTAAAACCAAACAACGTTCTAGAGTACTATAATTAAGTAAATAATTACTACTAAATAAGCAATAAAATCATAGCGTCGCTGTATTTGTCATTTTGTAATCAATTTTTATTAATACTTTTATTAGATTAACACCTAATAAATGAAATTATTTTTATAATAATTATAAAATAATAATATTGTTATTATCGCTTTATTGTCATATACATACATCTTTTCGACAAAGCAAAATAAAATAAAACTATGATATTAACAAAAGAATAATAATAAATTATATAATATTAGAAAGAAAAAAGACAATTTAATGGTCCTATACAATAAATCTATTCTTAACACGTTCGCGGACAATTTTTAGATGCGAGGCCTTCTAGAAACGCAATTTTTAATTTTTAGCCTTAAGCTATTCTAATGAGTTTATAATGTGAGTTTCTTGGGGGTGACAATAAGTAAAATTTCACAGATTTGGATTTTTTTTATTGACGGCTATCATCTGCGTTACATTTTTGAACGTAAATGCACATGACGGTTATAACCGTTCATAACACATCAAGACAAAAATGCATTTTTATAGCAAATAAATTCGGAGTGTTAGGGAAAACTAACTAATAATCAAAAACTACATTTGAGAGACAAAGAAATAATATAAATTTTTTTACTGGACTCGTCCATGATAACCCTCAAAACATGAAGGGCATAGGGGCGGCCAATATGGTCATCCCTTGCACCTGGCAGAGAATTCCTTCCTAATATTGCCTTTCCAACACTCTTGACAACATTCAAAGTAAGAAAGGAAAACAGTCACAAAAATAATGGTGCAGGATAGGAATTTACTGTACAGAAATTTGTATTTATATATAGTAAATGTATTAGGGTTATACTACATTTTCAGCTATGCCGTTGAGCGGTTTAAAAATCACGGGGGTTCACCGAATGTATAAGTCTACGATACACAGACAAAATACCTAAATAAAATAAAAACAATATTTACTTACCAATTTATAATTGTTTAGTGCAATTACCCACAAAAATACAGGAAAGAGTGCTCACACATCAGCAGTTTTTAACCAACTAATGGGGACATAATGTAAATTTGAACGGCTATATCCGTTATAACAATATAGAAGCGGACAGTTTTTTGGATTATGGCAAGCATGATAGGACAGTTTAGTTCAGGAACTATAAACTTCTATCTAGTTTGTGACGGCGTAAGCAGTCGTGTTTTTATTAGATGAAATAAGAATCACTGCTATAACCGTCCTGACCCAAAAGAGGGAATGGAAGTTGACGGCTATAGCCGCGAACGTGTTAACTATCGAATGGTCTTTGTTTATTTTTGAATCTTACACTTTTTTTTAACAAAAAAAGATTTCACACCTCTTTTGTATGCGCAGTACCTAGTGTACCCGGGTAGGTTCAATCAGTCAATTATTTACCCATTTAAATAACTATGTGAAATTTCTACCCGATTCAAGCACTTCATAAAACATGTGTCATGGGCTCTTAGACTATAAGTGGAATTTTAAAATTAAAAATTTTTTATTTTATTTAATTCAGTGAATTATGGAGTTCTATCAAATAACGAATAAATCGATTAAATTTTACGTTTTGCTATACACATTAATACAAAATTTTCATTTATTTTGGCTCACAAATGATTTAAATTGTTTATAAAGTAATAAATATGTTCAAATTCATTGCTGCTGAGAGAAACATTTTTCTTATCACATACTCGATAAGAAAGTGCAAGTTTTGTGCATGTTTGTAACAAAAAATAGTGATAGCACCTCTACGGTGGATTTTTTTATCGAATAATTTCGTGATAGGCATTTTAACATTTTTACACGAGCAGATTTATGAAATGGGAAATTATTTTCTCCTTTTCTTATCATTTAAATGGTCACTTGATTAATTTAGCCAATATCGGTTTTTGAACATTTCCTCAAACAGTTAAGTTGATAATTAAAAAAAAATATCTGAATGCACTTAAAATCAGTTCCTGATCAGGAAAAACTTCTGTCTAGCACATGCGCAACGTTATTCTAAAGCGATTCTTAAGCCTGTTTTACACGTACCCAATTTCTTGACAGTATCTTGTCAAGAAATTGATCAATTTATTATTTGAAAGTTTTGCTTTGTTTTTCACGTTTTTAATTTTTTTACAACATCTTTGTTTATGCAGTGTTACCAATCACTACCTATCAGCCTTTTTTTGATGGATGACATTTTCATTAACCTACCCGGAATACTTTTATGTGATTGTATTTGTTTCTCGTTTTTTGTTGTGGTCTTTAGGTTTTTCTTTATCTGTTATAAAAAATCTACCGCAAACATATTTATGTTAAGACAGAAAAAACACAATTTTGCAAATAATATTTCCAACAACACAAGAACTTATGCTGGTAACTTGGAGAAAAAACAAATATTACTAAAATTTCCTCAAACAGAATCTATACAGGCTGTCCCAAAATATGTGGGCAATCTCTCGGAATCCAATAGAAAACCTAAAAATATTATGACAAGTTCCCATAATTTTTTTTCCTACGACCCTCCCCTACGAAGATACGGGTACATAACCGACGCCCCTGATTTTTTTTAATAACTTTTAAAATACTTGGCGAAAATTTATATTTTTTTAATATTATGGTTACTAGATAAGTCTTCTTAAAATAAACCCATTAAATCATATTTGGCTTATTTAGTTTGCCAGGGAAGGACTAGCTCTGACACAATAATAGCAATTTTTCTAACACTCTGTATGATAAAGGCTCAACATTATTATTTTTAAGTAGCCTTAACCTTAAACTAAAAAAAGTTTTTCCTGATTGACATCGATAAAATCAACTGTTTACGAGAAATAAAATATTATGGTTGGTATTTTTTTAACATTATACAGGGTGTTTTCTAATTAGAAACATCTAATTATTTGGGGGGAGAAATTTTAATTTTAAAAGGTTTATTTTCAATCCAAGAACACTTCATATGATTCCCCCATATGTCATAAACGTCTTAACCTTTGAGATACAGGGTTGTGTAAAATTTGAAAAAAATAGCTTTTGAAAAATTCTTACCAAATTCCTTGTACGCCTTGTATTTTAAAAGTTATTAAAAAAAACGATTTCTAGGGGCGTCCGTTATGAACCTGTATCTCCGTAGGGAGGGTCGCAGGAAAAAAGTTTATGGGAACATGTCATAATATTTTTAGGTTTTCTATTAGATTCCAAGAGATTGCCCACATATTTTTGGACACCCTGTATATACATTATTAAATACATTTTTGTTTTACCTATCTATTATTGATCTATAATACCTTAGAAACGGAATATGTTATGATAGCAATAATACCTGCTATCACACCTAGGGCATTATAAGCGGGCATTATGATAATGCCCGCTTATAATGCCCTAATGCGCTAATATGGAAATTTTATGCTTATCCAATTTTATTTCTCTACAATAAAGATCAAGTTTATACAAAAAATATTTTTTCTTTAAACAATACTAAAAATTAAACTTTATTTCCAAAATAAAAATTACAGTTTTGAAATGTCCCGGAAAATGTAGCTGATCCCACTATAGAATGGTCGGTGTTTTTCGTGATGGTAGCAGCGGTGGTAGCACTAACGCTATTTTGTATAGAAGAACAGTCCATTAAAGAATTTTCAATAGTCGATACGGAATTAACCTCGGAATTAACTGAATTGGCAATCATTTTGGCTATTGTTTTTGGATGAAATACTTTCTTCTATATATTCTTTAGCTACTGAAGAGCTTTTCCATTTCCCATGTTGTTTTAGCGTTTCAAACGAAGCACCTGCCTAACAAGTAAAGTTGACGATGTGCGACGCAAACAGTGGCCGTGTAAACTTCTGCATTATCCAGTTTTAAAAATTTTGCGATCAATGTTGGGACGCTTCCTATGGTATTTTTCCAATGGGTTGTACTGTACATCGACCCTTTCTATAGGTAAGAAAGAATCTTCGCTCCTTTATTCCAGCTGGTCTTAATGTTGTGTACTTTTTTAATTAAATTTAAAGCGCCTAACTCTTCTTCAATGATAGTAAAACTTTTTGAAGTTGAAGTTTTAGTTTCTGGTACCTTTATAACCAAGACTGTTCCTCTATCTTCAATGTCATCAATGGTCATTTTGACCAACTCATCTGTCTTAAACCTCCAAAAACACCCATTACCAATATGACTTTGTGTCCAAGTAGATATCATCAGGAGCCTTCTTAATAAATTTTAATTTTGTTCTTCTTCCAAAACTTTAGACTTCTTGGGACGTATCCTTTCGACTTAACTTTTAAAAAGATATGAGACGATGGTATTGGAAATGTCTATATTTTCATAGACCATCAACGTAGACCTTAGGGTGGAATACTTGGTCCAGAGAGAGTTCGGACTGTATTTTCCGACTAAAAATAATAAAGTTTGTTAAATATATGTATTAAAATAAAATCAATAACTTACCAGTTCCTGGAAATATGCCATTAAAACGTTTTCGGTTATTTGAAGAATTGCGTTCGCATCTTTCCAAATACCAAATATGCCATACTCCCGATCATACTGTTGCCTTGATTTAACTGGCAAAAGATTTTCGGTCGCTTTTATGGCCTTTTCTCTTATATTTTGTGGAATTTCTTCCATTTTGAGCAAATCGTTAAATAAAAAATGCCAACTGACTAACTGACAGAAACATCAAAGTCAAACTTAACACCAGTCATTATCTACTTACGTATACAGGTACAGGTGCAACATATTTTTATATTGCGCATAAATAATGTAATTAGTCATTGAAAAACTCTTTTTGGGTAAAACATAAAGCATTGTATGCACCACGGGTTTACTGGACTATAATCCTAAGGTCGAAACTGCCCTCGGGCCAGAGGCCCTCGGGCTATTTCGACCTTCAGGGCATTATAGTCCCAGTAACGCCCTTGATACATAAATAGCTATTATGCATTAATTTGTAAGTAAAGTATAATACCCTGTAGAATATTGTTATTATTTATTTATCTAAAGCATAGAAAAGTAATTATTTATAAATTATTGTTATCTGGAAATACTGTCACAACCCGTAATCATTTGCGGTTAAACGCGAGACGGGAATTTTGTTATTGTTTATATTTTGGTATTTTTACGTAAAACTGGTGTTCTTTGTTCATGTTTAACGACAAATTAACTACACCTATTTATTAGTGACATTACGTATTATTTGTTTTTATTTATATTTTCGGAAAAACCATAAGTCATGTTATTGCAAGTCTTTGAAATAAGTTAAATCGTGCCAAAAACACTTATGTCAAATAAGGGCTAAGTTTCTATTTAAAAATCTTGGTCTCTTGAAGTACAGAGATCTAAAATTAAACCAAGTTTATGTTCTTTTACTAAGATATGAATAATATATATTTTTAAATATTATGGCTTCTGCTTACAAAATACACATTTATGTCATACTTTTTAAGAAAAATTGATACGAAGGGCATTGATGATGCGTCGGGCCTGCGTTGCCAAATGTATTCTTAAAAAATATTTCTGAAACCATTTAGTGGCAAGTGGGCTGTAGTTAAAAGGGAAATTTGAAGAGCTACATATACAGGATGCCACAGATTCGAGTGCATGCATGGGGATCTCGAAAACCATAGGAGATACGAAGTCGATTAACAACATGCCGTTTAGAAAATTGTAAAATTCCGAGTACTTTCAGAGATATCAGGAAAAAACCGAAATTGGCTGATTTGGTTTTTATGTTTTTTATGACGTTATTTAAAGAGATATGAAAAAACAAAAGACACTTTCTTATGGCCACTTTTTAAGCTTTACAAAACAGCGTTGAGGGATTTTCCGTACGACGTTTCGTTCTCGTTAAACCATTATCAACTTTATATTTTTAAATACGGCACTCAATCGTTTTTAGCTTGTTTTATTTGGGTTACTTGCTTTTCTACTTTTTGGAAAATGGGACCCTCTTGGTCCGGGTCCCGGGCTATACGGGCTGACCCTGTCCAGGCCTATTGACCCCTATGAACTTGCGAGTAACCCAAATAAAACAAACTGAAACATGAATCCGCCACAAAATTATAGAACATATTTACTCAATTGTTTAATGCATTTTTGAAGCAATTATAATCCCATTTACAATGATGTATAACAATTAATATTTTTCTGTTAAATAAACATATTTTCCATAAGAGGCAATGAGTTAGACAAGGAACGCACATCATTTCTTATAGGTGCGCTCCATATTTGTTAATAAATATTAAGTGTTATACATTTTTGTAATTGGGATAATAAGGGGTTCAAAAAAATTAAATAAAAAACCCAGGTCCGTATTTAAAAAAATTAAGTTGTTGATGATTTAACGAAATCGAAACGTCGCACGGAAAATCTCTCAACGCTGTTTTGTAGAAAAAGTGGCCATAAAAAAGTGTCTTTTGTTTTTTCATATCTCTTTAAATAACGTCAGAAAAAATAAAAACGAAATCGGAAAATTTCGGTTTTTACCGGATATCTCCGGAAGTACTAGGAATTTTGCAACTTTCTAAAGTGAACATGGTTAGTTACGCAAATACAAAACTTTGCCGTAATTTAACCGACTTCGTATCTCTTACGGTTTCCGAGATCCCCATGCATGCACTCGAATCTGTGGCACCCAAGGAAGTTTAAAGGTGTATGGAAGCCCAATACTGTAGAACAAAATTGTCCAGGCGTGCAGGGCAGCGGGAATCGGGGGATTGGCCCCGCGGAGTTTGCGCAATGAATAGTAGGTCAGATCCGGACTTCCATAATTCTTTGTTACTATCTATAAAGTTGACATCATCAAATGTCAAATTCAAGCATTCACTGTTTTTGTTTATTTTTTTGCACAAACTTGTTGGTTATTAAACGATACTACCATAGAATATTTAAAATTATTGTGTAATATTGGATTTTATATCATCTGATATAATATGGAAAGAATAGATGGCGCCACTTTATAGCCTTCTATTTAAATGGTCGATATTTTTGGGAGTTTTGTATTTTTACTAAAAATAAATTTCAAACATTGTATGATAGTTTCATGTACTTATCACCAATTTTGTAATAAAAGAAGGGCAAGATAGTGTAAATGAGTTTAATCCTATCCTAAGATTGTGGTTGTACATTAAAAAGTGAAAATTTTTATAACTGCTTTTTAGGCATATACTTTTCACTAATAACAAACATTCATGAGACAGAATAACAGTGGTTAATAATGTTTAATAACCTTTGGTACCTAGGTATCCATTGTAACAGTAACCGTTAAATATTATGTGTCTACAGTATGTCGAGCTTAAAGAGTTGATAATGTAAGTTTAAGAAACCAAAAATCTAATTTCTTTTTAAACAAATACAGAAAAAGCAAAAAGAAACTTTAACATAAAATTGTACTTTCTTTTATTCAATTAGAGAGACCTGTATAAATTAAAATTTGCCTGGTCTGCCCAGTAATTTATAATTTTGATCCTTTAAAAGAATGTTTCTAAATTATTAAATGAAATATAAAAGTACCTAAATGTAAACCTTATTTCTTTTTAATAATCCACAGAAATACACAAACATTGTGGAAATTATCTAAAAGATAGTTAAGATTGCCTTACTTTTCTCACTGCTATTTCCTATGAAATTTTCATTTTCTATAATTCATAATTGATATATTATTATTTATTCGGTTACCTAACGTTACGTCTCATAAGAAGCACTTAATTAAAATATAAGAAATACTTACCTAAAGTAAAAAATGTCGGGTATGTTACCCTTAGATTTGCAAGACAAAACCATACAACCTCTAGTCATTTTGTTACGATATTATAAGTAACAAACAATAAACACAAAATTATAGTTTACAATTTAATAAACACTAATCACTAAAATAAGAAGGTTTTATCAATTCAAAAAACTTCTGCAACCACAAATATAATCACACAAAGCAAAACAATCGAAACTAATACGGCTCTCATAAAAGTATAATGTGTTGCCTAACTACACACTGATTTATCAGTGTGTAAGTAGGCAACACATAAATTATTTCGTGGAATTTCATTATTGCGCAAAATCGGCGGGGCCAACTCTGACAGTTATTTTCATATTGGGCTGGACATTTTTTGATCGAATGGGCCATAGCATTGGGCTTCCATACACCTTTAAACTTCCTTGGTGGCACCCTGTATAGTTATTGAAAAATCAAAAATTATGGTTAATAACTAAAAAAAACGATCGGAAAAAAAATTGTGGCAAAATGCTCTTTGCCAAAAAGTGTCCCAATAATGTCATAGGTAAAAAAATGTCAAAATTAAAACAAATAAACTGCAAGCAAAAATCAGAATCAATGATTTTCACTTTTTCGGTAATATCTTCAGAACTGAACTTTTAAAAAAACCTTTAAAAATTGCTCAAATACTTATAGTGCTCATCTTGATAGTTTTTTAATTAAAACACATAAAGCTTTAGAACTAATTTCAAAGTCTTTTTCCCCGATACTTTTCTTTTTTGTGTTTATAATACTATTTGAGGGGAGGTGGCCCATATTAAATGGTGATTTTTAAAAATTATTGTCATCAAATTAATTGAATTTCTTTATTTTATTAACAAATAAAATAATTAATGTTACATTTATAAGGTACATTCTTAAATTCTTTTTAAGATAAAGGTCAAGAAAGCGCAGATTTTTGGTTACCTGAGAGTCGGGCACCAAAATCCATAAAGTAACATAAGAACCCTAAAATTGACTTTGCTTGTCCCTTATTTTTACCTAGGTAGGTAGGTAGGTAGGTTTAAAGTGAGTGGACTGTTTACGCCCTCCACTGCGACCGCTCGGTCTATTGTGGTTCACACCTTTTTATTTCTTCCAATAGGATCGGACTTTTAATGAATCCGATAACAAATTCGAAGAGAGTTCTTACATCTCCTCTTACTCGTGTCGTTACCGGACACGAGCACAATGTGTTCTGAAGTGTTGTGGTGTCTCTGTCTCCTCAAGAGTATGACGAGCAGACGATTAGATCCATCATGCCCTCCTCTCCTGGTCTAGTGACGTGGGTAGCTACCAGGTCCTTGCTACAGAAACCAGATGTTCTTTCTGAGGCCACATCTCCGGCCTTATCCTATAAAAACGGTCCTATCCGCTTTCTGTTTAAAGCCAGGGAATCCTTTTTCCTATAAAGGCGGTTCTGTCCGCCTTCTGTTTGGATTCAGGGAACCCTTCCTAAGCACCTGTTTGTTGGGGATGGATTAGCCCTTCCCCGTGAACCAGGCGCCGGTGACTTCAGGGGCACCTTACGAAACGGATTCACCCGTTTCGGTCGGCGCACCTTTGTCTGCTTGTGACCTTGAGTGGCACCTCTCGAAACGGATTTATTCGTTTCGGTCAGCGCACCTTTGTCATTTTTTCCTATGAAAGTGGTTCTGTCCGCTTTCTGTTTGGAGCTAGGGAAGTAATAGTCCACCACGGCAGAGCCCCGCATTACCGCAGTAAGGCTAGATACTCTGAGAGGTCGCCCTGTATCTCAGAGGCACCGTTGGAGACACCTGTTTAAGGCACAGGATGTCATACACTCATCAGCACGGTATGCTAACACCTTGAGTTAAAGCCTTGTGTCCATCTTAGCTTCGAATCTCGTTCCATACGCTAGCCAAAAGAGTAGCCGATAACCAGCAACTCTAGCGCATTTTCCAAAAATCCTACTGGGCCCAACCACAACGAAAATGTGTGAACACAGTGGTTGAGTATTTTTACCTAACCCAACCTTTCAAAATTCATTGTTTAGACTATTATCCAGCAAAGTTTTTTACTTATTCAAAATATTTTCGAAAATTTTGATAAAAATACAAATATTTGTAGACACAAAATTGAGAGCAATAAACATTTTTGGCACTGTAGACTTTTCGCGGCCAAATGTCGCAATTTACGATCACCCAAACAAAAAATCGTTTTTTATGTGTCACGAAAATAGATCTTTGGCATGGCGGTCGTCGCGACAGTGAAATGCTTTTATTTCTCCAAAACTGTTGCATAAGAATTTTAGCTTTGGCTAAAATTGGCGGTTAAAATAGTCGCCTGGTTTACGTGTTCAGAATGATCAAAGAGATTTCCATTTATTTTCATGTATAATGTATCACACTTTTATTAGCATAGGTTAGTTGTTAGGCTAGGTAACTTGAATAATTTTAAGTAATAATATGCATTACAAACAGGGCCGCCGCCAGAAAAAAATGTAGAGGGGTCAAAAAGTTTTAGTCAATTTACTAGTCTAGAATTAATTGAATTAAAAACACAAATAAATATACCACAACTTTAATTTTTAAATAATAATTATACTCATTTAAATTCCTAGAAAAAATTGTAAAATTTAAGGATTTAGAAAGAAAATGTTTTATTTAGGTAATTTTTAAAAACCCAGGGGGGTCGACGGACACCCCCTGACCCCCCTTGCCGGCGGCCCTGATTACAAAATAAGAAAATGATAATTTAAAAAAATGACTTCAAGAAAATATTATGTCATAATAATTGAAAAAATTTTTTATATATCACATTTTATTAACTAAAAAAAAGTAAAAAAAGGGCCCGATTTTTTTTAATTTAACAGATCTTTAAAAAAAACTTTTTAAAATCATCGGAGGAGGTAGGCTTAAAAATTAAATTGTATTATATTATACGGGGTTTACTTTGGAATGTCTTAATTTAAAAGGAGGCTTCCAGTTTTAAAAATCAAAAGTTAAATAAACGGGGCCCCAAAGTTATTTATTGTGGGTTTAAAAGTTTTTTTTTATTTTTTTTTTTAAATTTTTTTTAAAAAACCCGGTTTTGAGATATTGAACGGGAATTTTTAAGGAAAATTTTGGCAAAAAACACTTTTCAAAATTTTTTTAAATTTTTTTTTTAAAGGGGCGTAGTAAACAATTTTAAAAAAATTTTAAAAAAAAAATAAAACCCATTAAAGGGGAAAAAAAAAAAGGGGTTTTTATAATAATTATCAATCAATTAAAAAAAAACCCCTTTTTTTTTTTTTGGAAAAATTTCCCTTTTGGGGAAATCTTTAAAAAAAAAATTCTTAGGGCCCCAAATTGACTTTATTATTAAAATAAATAAATTTAAACTTTTCTTGCCAAAATTTTGGGGTAAACTTTTCCTTTTTTTTTTGATTGTGTTAAACTTTTTTTTTCAATTTTAAATACATTTTTCAAATATTTTTTTTAAAGCTATTTTCTTACAAACTAGTGAAAAAAAAGCAATAAAATTAAATACAATACATAAAAATTTTAAAAAAAAATGTTGGAAATGACCACCCCCGCCTCTATGCAAGGTTTTGCTCTTCTTCTCATTGAATTGAACCCTTTAAAAAATTTCCCATGCGTGTTTCGGATAGTTTCACATCCGTAAAAAATTTTTTTTCTAATTCTTCTAATGTCAAATTGGTGTATGATAAACTAATTTTTTTAGGTGTCCCCACAAAAAAAAATCTAGGCTGTTCAGGTCAGGCTTGGGGGGCCCCAAAAATTGTGGTCCCCCACGGCCTATCCAATGATTTTGGTAGGCTCTATTTAAATCTCACGAGCCAATATGAAAAAGTGGGCGGGGCGCCTCATCCATAAACCAAAGTTTTTGCCGAAACTGAAGAAAAACATTTTAAAGGGAAAAAGGCAAATCATTTTGGAGAAAATTCAATAATCCTGCCCCTTTAAAAGGCGTCCTGGAAAAAAAAATGGTCCAAAAATGGTCGGATAGATACCGATCCAAACGTTCAGTGAAAATTGTTCCTGAAAATGTGTCTCTGTAATCGCAGGGGGGTTTTTCCTGGGCCCAGTAATGATTTTTGGGGGAAAATTTGGTTATTGATTTTTGAAAAATTTGCTTCGTCCGTAAACAATATTTTGGCATCAAAATGGGGTTTTCTTTTTTTTTTTTGGAGATACCATCTACAAAATTGCGTACGTGGTTCATAATCTCTAGGAAGCAATGCCTGAACCCTTTGTATGTGAAAAGGGATATAACAAAGAATCTTTTAAAAAATCTCCCATCCCGTCTTGTAGCAGATGTTTAATGCCATCCCTTTTTTTCGCGTACTTGTGGTTGGATCCCCCTTGACTGCATGCGGGCCCCAACCTCCTCCACTGCCGGTGTTCTAACGTCGGGGCCTTCCCTGGAAATATTAGTTTTAAAACTGCCAGATTCAGTCAGACGACGATGAATGTTTATAAATGTTCTCTATCTGGGAGAGCGCGATTAGGATACCTTTCTTGATACAAACGCCGCGCCTCCCCAGCATTACCATTAAACTAGACCATAAAGGGGAAAAAAATTTGTGTCATTTCCAAAAAATTTAAAAAATTTACCATTTTTTTTTAAATAAAAAATGCACGTTTTTAAAATCGAAGGAAAATAAATACAAACTGTCAAGAATGATAATTAACGTCAATTTTCCAAAAGTTTACAACAACAAAACAACAATCCTGGCAACGAAAAGCTAACTTGATTTATTTCAAAAAAATTTTTTAAGATGCAATTTGGGTACATAAGACATTTTTTTTTAAATTTAAAGATTTTCTCCCAAACGGGGTTTTGGCAAAAATGAAGAAAAAGGGGTTTTTTTTTTTATAATTGATTGATAATTTTTATAAAACCATAATTTTTTTCCCCCAAAAAAATGGCGTAGTATTTTTTTTTAAAATTGTTTTGAAAATTCGTCATAGCTACGCCACTGGTTGCAAAAAAAAATTTTAAAAAAAAAATTGAAAAGTGTGTTTTTATGCCATAATATCCTGTGCCAAAAAATTTAGTTCAATATCTCAAACCGTCTTTGAAAAATGTATTAAAAAGTAAAAAAAAAAATAAAACTTTAACACCCTGTATCTTAATAATAACCTTTTAGGGCCCACGTTTATATGAACTTTTCGACTTAAAATCGATCCAGGGGAAAAACCCCCTTCAAATTATGACATACCATTAAGTAACACCCCGTTAATTAATACAATAATTTTCATAATTTTTCGCTACCCCCTCCGATGACTCTAGTTTAAATTTTTTTTTTAAAAAAATCTGCTGGCACCGATGAAAAAAAAAAAAGTTTTTTTTGCCTTCTTTTTATTTCTTTTTTTTTGAAAAAAAAAGGGTGTGTATATATAAAAATATTATTTTATTATTATGACATAATATTTTCTTGAAGTAATTTTTTTTAAAAATTTTTATTTTCTTTTTTGTAATCAGGGGGCCCCCAGCAAAAGGGGGGTTTCCCTCGCCCCCCCCCGGGTTTTTAAAAAATTTCCTAAAAAAAAACATTTTCTTTCTAAATCCTTAAAATTTTTTCAATTTTTTTTTGGAATTTAAATGAGTATAATTATTATTTAAAAATTAAAGTTGTGGTAAATTTATTTGTGTTTTTAATTCAATTAATTCTAGACTAGTAAATTGACTAAAACTTTTTTTTCCCCCCCACATTTTTTTTGGCGGGGGGCCCCGTTTGTAATGCATATTATTACTTAAAATTATTCAAGTTACCTAGCCTAACAACTAACCTATGCTAATAAAAAATTTTGAAAATTATACATGAAAATAAATGGAAAACTCTTTTATCATTCTGAACACGTAAACCAGGCGATTATTTTACCCCCCAATTTTAGCCAAACAAAATTCTTATGCAACAGTTTTGGGGAAAAAAAAACATTTCACTGTCGCGACACCGCCATGCCAAAGATCTATTTTCGTGACACATAAAAAACGGGTTTTTTTTTTGGGGGATTAAATTGCGACATTTTTGGGCCCCGAAAAAATCTACAGTGCAAAAATGTTTTTCCCCAATTTTGTGTCTACAAATATTTATATTTTTTAAAAAAATTTTCGAGAATATTTTTGATAAGTAAAAAATTTGATGGATAATAGTCTAAACAATGAAATTTTAAAAAAGGGTTTGGGTTAGGTAAAAAAACCCCGAAACCGCTGTGTTCACACATTGTTTTTGTGGGTTTGGGCCAGGGGATCTTTTAACATGCGCTAGATTTGGGTTTTCGGCTACTCTTTTGGCTAGCGTATGGAAAGAGATTCGAACTAAGATACACGGCTTTAACTCAAGGTGTTAGCATACCGTGCCTTAAACAGGTGTCCCCAACGGGGCCTCAATGGGCGACTCTCAGAGTATCTAGCCTTACTGCGGTAATGGGGGGCTCTGCCGTGGTGGACTATTATTTCCCCCTAGCCCCAAACAGAAAGCGGACAAAACCCACTTGGAAAAAAAATGACAAACCTGACCGAAACGAATAAACCCGTTTCGAGAGGTCCCCTCAAGGTAAAGAAACAAAGGTGAACCCGGGAATCCGTTTCGTAAGGTGCCCCTGAAGTCACCGGCGCCTGGTTCACGGGGAAGGGAAAAACCCCCAAAAAACAGGTGCTTAGGAAGGGGTTTCCCCGAATCCAAACAGAAGGCGGAAGAACCCCCTTTTAGGAAAAAGTTTTGGAAAAAAAAAAAAAAAAAAAAAAAAAAAAAAAAAAAAAAATATATATATATATATATATATTTTATATATATATATATATATATATATATATATATATTTTATATATATATATATATATATATATATATATATATATATATATATATATATATATATATATATATATTTTATATATATATATATATATATATATATATATATATATATATATCCATAAATCACAATACCACAAGAATAAATAATTAATAAATGATTCTTTGTTCTTATAATGCGTATATTATTTTTCAACTATCATTGAATTAAATATTTATTATCAACAAGAAAAATAGGCAATAGGCACTGCGCATTATATACCTGAATAAAAGGTGGAATTAAGGCGTATTTAATTTTGTTTTATGTCTTGTTTGTTTCCCCAAAATAAAAAGAAAAATAAATTAAAAATTAATTTGCTATACAAATAACTGACTTAATCTGCTAAAATTTATATTTATTATCAAGTTATAATAAAGGGAGTTATTTGTGCCTGAGTGGAATTGTCAATATAAAAGTTTTAAAAATGTTAAGAAGAAACTACTTAGAAGAATTTAAGTCTTTAAAAAAAAAAACTTTTAATTAAGATTATGCTGGTTCATATATTTTTGCATTTTATTATTAAATTGTATCAGAAAGGAATACTACTTGATCTAGAACAGTTAGATTATGCCAGAATTGGGTAATTTAATAAAAATAATTAATTATTGATAAAAAAAAAGCTCATTATAACCAGTCTTTATTATTAAACTATGTTTTCTCTTTTTAACCTTTGAAGACGGCAAGATTAACCAACCAAAACGTTGGTAATACAACATGTTTTTTATAAAAAGTTTTTGTGTTCTAAATAGACAATGATTTAGTTATAAATTGTACGAGGGAATTTTAAATGATTGATCCACTTGAGAAAAATTTTATTATATACTTTATATACGGGGTGTTTCTTAATGCTAATATTTAAGAAGGTGATTCTTATATCCATTTTAAGAAAAAAACTTTCCATGAATGTATGTCCTAAACGTCTTATCTTTTGAGATACACGGTGTTAAAATTTAAAAAAAAATATATCTTTTTTTATTGTCATTTTCATACCACTGTAAATAATTTAAAAATTGGTGTACGGCGTTTATGCATTAAAGACCATTTTTTGACCTAAGAAAATTTTTTTTATTTCCAACAGTGGCGTCCGTACCGGACTCTGACTAGATATTTTTAAAGGAAAAAGAAGTACGCCACTGCTTTCTCTTAAAATAAAAATTAATTTTTTTCGTCCCCGAACAATTTAAAACAAATTTGGGTTTCATGAATTTTTTTTGTTTCGACTCACCGTTTTAAATAAAAAAAAAAATTCGCTTATTTGCATCTTACTGGACCAATTACGAGAAAAAGCGATTTATGTTTAAAAAAATTTATTTAATAAAATACCTTTTAAACGTTGAAATTATGAAATTAAGGTAATCTACATACATTTCGGAATAGGGAACAGAAAATTAC
>JAHBCN010003897.1:0-69742 GCA_019359885.1 Listronotus oregonensis
AAGGTAGCTGCTTCATAGACAAGGGTGTCTACGGCCTACATTCGGGGTGACCATCCCCAACAAGGGTAAAACACGTGTAAGCGGATTGGCTGGACCCGGGGTTATCCATTTACTTGGAGGCCTCGTAGTTTTAAAACAACCGAGCTTAGTAGTCATACCTACCAGGATTTTTAAGTTTTCTTTTTTTTTTATTAAGGAGCCTCGATGCCCAAAGAAAGTCGACCTGTGTGTTATTATTTATAAAAAGACTCAAGAAGTTTTATTTTATATATATTTTATATATATATATATATATATATATATATATATATATATATATATATATATATATATATATATATATATATATATATATATATATATATATATATATATATATATATTAAATCACATTTGGCAATTTAACATCAGTATTTACTGGAGTGGGTAGATAATGTTATTAAAAATGGAAATCCCTACTGTCTTAATGTGTTCAAAAATGTTTTTGAAGACAGTTGAAAAGCAAACATCCTGATTTTTGTCTGTGCTCTTACCTCTGCACTCGATACAGCAGTACTAAGAAATATTGTGAGGGAGGCGAAACGCGTCTAGGAAGAGATTGTCAGTTAATTTTTTTATTTGCATTGATTTATTAAATAACTTTTTTTTGCTCTGTAAACTGCACTAAACTGTATCATAAAGCAATTAAGTTGTATTATCTGTGATATGAAAAGAAATATCTGCTTAGGTTAAGCAGGTTTACTTGCTAGTCCTTAAATAATAATTATAATAATAATAGTACTAAAATCATAAAGCTTAAACGTCAATATTATTGATTATTTCTCCTTTAGAACCACTTTTTTCAAGATGCAGCCATACCCGCTTTGAAATTATATATGTTTATGGATGTTGAAACAATGCATGGCCTAACCCAATATCCGCGCTGGGTAATCTATAAGATGCACCATAACAGTGAATGTCATAGGATTGGTCTTAAAGTTCAAAGATACTCTATTGTCATGCGAGAAAATTCTAATTTATGCGAAAATAACGTGTTTGAAACGTGGTTAATTGGATTGAAATTAAAAGGAAGGTTAGTTTATTAATAAGAAATGGAAAGTGTCACTTTAACAGAAAGTTTCGCTCTGTGGACAAATCATCTGTTAATTATTTGCTTAATAATTGATTTAATTTATAAATATGCGTAAAAAAGTTATGTACATCAATATTTTTTCCAGGACATTTTGAAAAAAAATATTTTTGCGATAGTTTGTTTTCACCCAAAGAAAACGTGTCATGGGGTGTATTTGAAAGCAGTTATTTTTATATAAAATTTACTGTAAAATCTTCTAGTCTTACAAATGATGGCTGCACAAACAGAATTATGTTTTTAATTTCTTTTTTTTTTAATAAAAAATCAGGATGGAGATCCAAATTTCTTGATGCACTGTCGTTTCAGACCATGCACCATAACCCCAAAATTCTATTTCTGACCATATGTCCTATTTGGCCACCTATCCTGAGACACGCTATATATATATATATATATATATATATATATATATATATATATATATATATATATATATATATATATATATATATATATATATATATATATACATATATATATATATATATATATATATATATATATATATTAAATATATATTTATTAAATTGTACAACTTATATTAAATTATTTTATAATAAATATTAATTAAATTAAATAATTAAAGTATATATATATATATATATATATATATATATATATAAATATATATATATATATATATGTATATATGTAGGAACTAGTAGTAATGGGGTAGAAGTAAATAAATTTACACACTAAAATCACAAAGAGTTCCCCCAGAAATTATCTAAATATAGGGAGCAGTAAAGATGTTAAATGCTGCTCAGTTTTAACTATTTTATTTCCAATATCTAGCTTTCGCCTACGATTGTAAGCTTCATCAGGATAGCTAAAAACAGCAATAGAAAAACAAGAACATTCAAACAACGAATCAAACACACAATTAGATTTTTACTTACAAAATATGTAGTTATTTCTTTACGGGGTCAAGAAGACACTGGAGCGGTGGATCGTATAAATTAAAATACATAAATGTATATGTATAAACAATTACAACACATTAAAATTTTAATTTTTTATGTCACTATTTAAAAAATCAACATACAGCCTAACAGATATTAGTAAACACGAAAAGGACATGCCTTTAAGATATATAAATTACCGACTGAAAGGTGCAACGATCATCTGATATTTTTTATAAAATTTTTTTTGGTGCATAGTTTAAATTTACTAAATGGTATTAATTATTTTTATTTTTCTTGTTTATGCCTGATGCCCATCGGATTGGCTGGACCCGGGGTTATCCATTTACTTGGAGGCCTCGTAATTTTAAAACAACCAACCTTAGTGATCATACCTACCAGGATATTTTATTGTTCTTTTCTATTTAAAGGATTTTATGCCCAAAGAAAACCCCACCTTTTTGTTATAAATATATATATATATATATATATATATATATATATATATATATATATATATATATATATATATATATATATATATATATAATTATAAATTAAATATTTTAATTATTTTACAAAATTTTTTCATCCAGGGTGGTTTTTCCTCATTCTTCTAGATAAGATATTTATTTTTTTTTTTAACCTTGTAATAATGACCTTTTGATAAATGGCAATTGATTAAAAAAATAAATATGGGGCTTTTATTTCATTTTAATTCATTTTTGTTGGGAAATAATTTTTTATTCTTAAAAAAGAAGTTCTCTGTTTTATTGGTTGTTTTTAAAATTCTGGGATTTTAAATTAATAGATATCCAAAGAAAACATAAAATGCCCCCGGGTTTTATTCCTTTGTTAAAAATTCAGTAAATAAAAAAAAATTATCATTAAATTATAATTTTTTTAATTTAATAATTATAAAATTAATTAAATAAATAATTTTATTAAATTATATTTAAATTTATATATTAATAAATTTAATTAATAAAATAATATATTATTAAGTGTGGAAGTGGAAACTTTATGAAATTTTCTCCTTTTAATTATTTAATAAAAATAGGATCTTTTTAAATTTTTAATGTGAAAAAGAAAAAACAAGTAAAAGTTATTTTATTTAATAAAATTTTATAATGGATATCCTTTTCCGAAAAATTTTTTTTTTTTATTAATATTTTTTCAAATTATTTTTAATTCAATTAAATTCTTTTTTTCGGGAAGTAAAAATAACTTAGATTTTAGAAATTTAGGAGTGGAAAAATGACCACCACTGCAATTTTAATTTATTGTTTTTTCCTATATTTTTAGAGTATTGAGGGCCCTTTCTTAACAACTCCAGACTTAACTGGCCATTATTTCTTTTCCTTTTTTTTTCCCCTGAAACCTAAAAATTGTTTTTGTTTCTTTTTCCCAAACTCAAGGTAACCCGCCATTTTTTCCCGGTGCTTTTTTGGTTTAATTTTATTTTCCCATTAACCTGCGTGGCCATAGGGCCAGGAAAGGGAATTTAAAACTCTTTTTTTTTTTTACCCCCCAATAAACTCTTTTAAGCCTTCAATAGATGCTTTAAAGAGGCCTGCCGAGATTCCACAGAATGGCTCAGGGCCTATCATTTCCATGGCTGATCCTCTTTTGGCTAGGTCGTCGGCCTCTTCGTTACCTGGGTGGCCCTCGTGGCCTGGTACCCAGGCTACCGTAAGTTTGTTTGCCAATCCGACTTTTTCCAGGGCCTGTATACAGTCCCCCACTAGTTTGGAATTAACTTTTGGAGAACTGATGGCCTTCAGAGCTGCTCGGCTATCTGAGTAAATGACGATGTGTTTTCCTTTACTCCATTTTTATTTAATCAGCGATTTCCGCTTGGAAAACCGTGGCGTGCTGACCAAGACTTAAGGTTATCTTTTCTCTAGGCTTGTCTCCATAGATGTCAGCTCCTACTCCCTTGTTGGTCTTGGAGCCATCTGTATACCAGATATGATGGGCTTTAATTGGATGGCCTTCTTTCCAGTCCTCTCTATCTGGTATGACAATCGGAAAGTGTCTGTTGAAGATGAAACGAGGGGTTGACCTGTTGAGGGCATCTCAAACAATGAGCTGACCTCTTGGTCCTCCTTTATTTCCCATCTTGAGGTCCTTTGATGTCCTATAATTGGACTTTGACCTCGTTTGAGTCTAATATACTTAATGACATAGAAAATGCAACACCGAGTGCTGTAATTTTGAGCATACTTTTACAATTTTAAGTCTACTGATAAATGGAAAGTGATTAAAATTGAACTCAAAATTTTGCAAAATAGCTAAGATATCCCACCTTAATGTTAATAATGTGTCCAAACTCCTCTGTTCGCTACACATTCGTTAAGTCATCGCGACATTGATTGGATTAGGTGATTGATATCTTCTTGGTGTATTATATTCCAGGCTATCTGAATTTGGTTTCGTAAAGCCTTTAATATTTGTGGAGGATGCGGTGAATTTTGCAACCTTCTTTCCATCATATCCCATACATGTTCGATGGGGGAAAGGTCTGGAGATCGAGGAGGCCACTGAAGCAGATTTACACCGGACGCTTCTAAAAAGTCAAAACTAACACGTGCGACATGGGGTAGTGAATTGCCCGTCTGAAAGAGTGGATCTTGCAATGATTCCAAAAAGGAAAGTAGATGTGGTTGTAAAACTTCGTGGATAGAGCGCTGGGCAGTCATGCTACCTCGAATGAACACTAATCGTGATCTGCTGCCGTAAGCAATGGCACCCCATACTATATCTAACACCCACAATGAAACGTAAGTTTTCGAGTAAATAAACTATTATTTTCTTGATTTTTTTTCTCTGAAATGATATATAAAGATTTGCTGTGGTACTAAAAGAAAAAATATTCTTTATTTACACTTAATTAAAAAAACGGCAGTGTTCCTAGAAAAGTCAATGGTTTCTTGCAGGGCCGATCAAAAAATTTACAATGGGCCTTGCTAGGGCATAATGGCCTTATAAGGAACATCTAGGATTCCCGAAAATTAGTTTTTAGTTATAAATACGTATTAAGAAAAGTAAAACAATGTATAGGCTCTAAATATTATTACTTGTAATCATGTTTTCAATAATTTTTTCTTAATATTTTGTTAAATAAGAATTTTTTTTTATGTTGGCCTTACAAAGAACGGACCCATAAGAAGGCTATTTTGGTCGATTTAATATTTTCATTATTTCGTCATAAAATCTGTTGAAGATTTATTTGTTCTCGATATAATACTCATAAAAATTATTTTTACAACATTTTCCCTAATACATTCTTAGTTTTACGATAGTTTTCCAGTAACATTCGTTGAGTAATTTTTAAGTTATTCTAAGAATTTATTGTTTGATATTAATGAAAGATTTTTGTGTGTTGTTTAAGTAAACTAGATAGTTTGACTGTTTTAACGTTAGTTTTAAGTTAAACGACTGATTGATTACATCGGCTTTGTTTGGAATCCTGTTCCTTCCAAGGCCGTTTGGAAGAATTTAGTAGAATTTAAATTTGATAAATAATGATTAACTCTGCAATAAAAAAAATGTTTTATATCGTACGTTTATAAAACAAAGTATTACTTAATAATTTGTTTGTTTTATTTATCCAGTAAATAAAAGAATAATAAGTGTTTATTTGTTATGATGGCCTTTCGTGGTCTACCCACCTTAAATATACTTTCCATATCTTACCAGGTTTTATTGTATACAAAAAATTTATGACATAATTAATTCCAACATTTAGAAAAAAACAACTGATCTAAAATAAACGATAGTAAATCAAGACGACTCCAAGGAAAAAAATAAATGTTAACAAAATTAATCATGGCATTTAACAAATAGCTTTTTATTACATAGGCATTTAATATTGTAATGAATTTAAAATACTTACATAAAATAATTATAAAAATTACTATATGTGAAAAAAATATTTGAATAAACAGAGGTTTCAAATAATAATGAGGCTTCCGTAAATTTCGATCATTTTTTTTATTTTTAAGGTATCATAACTAACATAAATTTAAAATATAAGGGGATCGCATCAGAGTAATAGAAAATATTGCTTAACAAATAATATAGGTCGTACCGTGCATAAAAACAACTCTCAAGGACCATCTTAGTTGGCTCAGTGACCTCAGAACGTGCAGAGTATGACACAGTGACCATGCTGTCATCTGAGCTACTAACGGGAGCAATTTCTGATGCTTAATAGAGTTCTGAGTTAGTAGTATCGCCTCAGATTTTAATCAGATATTTATCAAAGTTATTTAAATACGTATACTAAAAAATATTTAAACAAAGTTACCACGAAAGAAGTTTTACATTTCTATGGTATTTAGCATAACTTCAATTAACTTTAGACTAAAGAATGTAGCAAATAAATAATTTTATTTTGTTTTTTATTTAGGTTTACTAATACAATCTTCCTTTTACAAATAAATCATTGTCACACACCAACACAATATAATTTATTTACTATTATCGAAAGTATATAAATAAAATGCACAAAATCGTGATTGGACGAACCCAAAAGCAATTATTTTAAACATTTTAAATGTAAACATTCCTTTAATTAAGATTTTTATTTTATGTAACACATTTTTGGTTAAAACTATGATACTTAGTGGTTAAAAATAAGTTGTTTCATTTATTAATTAATTTAAATATGTTTTTGCAACTAGTAACATTTCTTGTAAAATCTTCTTGGTGCAATTTAAAACACAAAATATTCCTATTGTGTACAATTTTTCCTGAGTGCAATTATATTCACAATCTTTCAAGCTGTTTCACAGTTTCAAAAATTTCTTGTACAAAATTTTTCTTACTCCCATTTTTTCTGAATTCAATTTAATTTTAAAAGATTAAGCTGTTGAATTTTTTTTCCTGCAATTTTTTCTGAATGTATTTAACTTAAAATCTTTAATCTGTTTTAACAATTTAAAGGAATTCTTGCGTGGAATTTTTCTTGCTCTAAATTTTTCTAAATGGAATATAATTTAAAATCTTGAAGTTATTTTTACGATTTAAAAGATTTCTTGCGTGATATTTTTTTGCTGTAGTTTGTCCTGCATGAAATTTAATTCAAAATCTTTCAACTATTTGTTGATTGTATGAATATTTGTTGCTTGGCAATTTGGTGAATGACATTTTTGTAAAAAATGTCATAAATAAATGAAATTGCCATGAAAGCAACAAACCTGAATAAAACAAGAGAAATATTTTACCTAGAATTTTTTTCTCGAATGATATTCGACAAGACTATTTCACAAGAAAACAAGCCAAATTTTAGCTAGAAACACAGTGTTTATTGTCAGACTTATCAGACTAACAATAGTTTTTTTCTTTAACCTAACAAAATTTTGTCTCTGAGAAACCATCATATTGGCTTTGTCCAGGTAAGGGCAGTAAGAGTTTTGCCAGTAAAAAACAGGTTGTTGCTACGATATTTTGCCAGTGTAAAACACTCTAGTGAAGTAGTCAGTTTGAAATTTATTGCTGCAATTTTTTTGACAATAAGTTTTATCAACTCACTAAAGTTTATAAATAAATATTTAATTATTTTCATAATTCTTAAATATAAAATGAACGTATAATTTTTTCCGTTTTTATTTATAAATATATTTTAGCCAATGCTGGACGCTTTTTTAGGTTAAGTTTACTGTATATTGTCAAAATATTTTATGGGTACCCTAAAAATCACTAAAATATTTACCAAAATCGCCGGACAGCTGCAAGAAAAATAGCACCGGCCGTATTCTTTTGGCATGAAAAAAAAATGGAGCAAGAAAAATTTCACGCAAAGAATCGTTTAAACTGTAAAATCTCCTTAATGTCTTAAAATTATCATAATACATGTATTTACAAGAGCATAAAAAATATTTAACGTTTAAAAATGGATATTTTTTAAGTTGGATTTTTAATGAATTCACATGGAATGGAGCTGCAAGCATGGTTTCTGACAGCTTCAAATACTTTCGTCAGTTCGGTTGCTCGGCTTTTATAGTCTGTTTCCCTAAAAATAAAATATAAAACATTTAGAAGCTCTCTGTGAAAAGGTTAATAAAATATTGTACAAAAATTAGGCTGACCTATCACTATTTTTAACATTTTAAAAAACATTAAAAAATCCTTATTAATTTTTTATTTTGTCTAGCGACATCATACCTCGGCTATGACGATATAAGGGCAAAAGAGAGAGAGATATAAAAGTGGGGTTAACCAAAGGGTACAGCTTATACAACTAACACAAAGCACAGCCATCTGACGGTATTTACTATAACTTACTGTTTGGCGAAATTATCCAACAAATTCTGAACGTGCTGCTTTGAATTTGGCATGTGACTAGCAGTAACCAACAACTCGCAGAACACTCTGTATTCACAGCCGTTCTCGTTTAACTTGTCAAAATAATCCAGGGAAGATAAAATGTGATTTGTCAGTTCCTTTTTCGAATCATCGTTTGATCTATATCTGGTAGCTCCCCTGAAAAATATGTGTGTTTACTGTATTATAATTTATTATTAATTAAAATGAATTCAAAAAAAATTTGCAGCAAGAAAAATATCATGCAAAAAACTTTTTAAATTATAAAAAGTATTTTAAGGTTATGCATAAAATTGCACTAAGAAAAAATTGCAGCAAGAAATATTTTATGAAAGAAAGCTTTTAAACTGTAAAAGCAGCTTAAAGGTTTTAAATTAATTTGCAGCCAATAAAATTTCGAAACATTTTGAAATAATTTGCAGCAAAAAAATTTAAATTGTAAAAAGTGCTTTAAGATTATGAACAAAATTGCACTCAGAAAAAATTGCGGCAAGAAATATTTTATGCCAAAATTTTTTTAAACTATAAAAACAGCTTAAAAACTTTGAATTAAACTGAATTCAAGAAAAATTGCAGCAAGAAAAATTTTATTCAATATTTTTTACTGAAAGTACACCTAAAAGATTTTAAATTAAATTTCATGCAGGACAAACTACAGCAAGAAAAATATCTCCCTAGAAAACTTTTAAATCGTAAACAAAGCTTTAAGATTATAAATTAAATTGAATTCAGAAAAAATTGCAGCAAGAAAAATTTTATGCAATAAATCTTTTAAACTGTTAAAACAGATTAAAGATTTCAAAATTAAATTGCATTCAGAAAAATTTTCACACAAGAATTTTTTTAAACTGTAAAAACAGCTTAAAGATTTTGAATTAATCTGCAGCAAGAAAAATATCATGCAAAAAACATTTAAATTGTAAAAAGTTTTGCAAGATTATAAATAAAGTTATTGCAGAAAGTTTTTAAACTATTAAAACAGATTAAAGGTTTTGAATTAAATTGCATTCAGAAAAATTTGCAGCAAGAAAAATGTCACGCAAGAATTCTTTTAAACGAAATTAAATTGCATGCAGGATAAGTTGCAGCAAGAAAAATTAAATTCAGGAAAATTTGCAACAAGAAAAATTTTAGGCAAGAAATCTTTTAAGCAGTTAAAACAGCCTTAAGATTTTAAATTAAATTGCATGCAGGACAAATTGCAGCAAGAAAATTATCACTAAAGAAATCTTTTAAATTGTAAAAAGAACTTTAGGATATTAAATTAAATTGCATTCAGAAAAATTTGCAGCGAGAAAAATTTTACGCGTGAATTTTTTTATACTGTAAAAACTTTAAAGATTTCAATTAATTTGCAGCAAAAAAAATATAATGCAAAACAACTCTTACTTTGTAAAAAGATTATAAATAAAACTGCACCCAGAAAAAATTGCAGCAAGAAAAACTTCATGCAAGAAATTTTTTAAACTTTAAAATCCGCTAAAAGATTTTGAATTAAAATACATGCAGAAGAAACTACAGCAAAAAAATATCACGTAAAAAAACTTTTAAATCGTAAAAAGTGCTTCAAGATTATAAATTAAACTAAATTGAGGAAAGATTGCAGCTAACTAACTAAATTGAGAAAATTTTCACGAGAGAAAAATTTTAAACTGTTAAAACAGATTAAAAATTTTAAAATAAATTGCATCCAGAAAAAATTGTAGCAAAAAATTAAATACGCAAGGATTTCAAAGATTATGAATAAAATTTTACTTAGGAAAAACTGCAGCAAAAATTCTTTTAAGCAAGAAATTTTTTAAGCTTTAAAAAAAACTTAAAGATTTTGAATTAATTTGAATTCAGGAAAAAATGCAGCAGTTTTTTTTGAGATTTTGAATTAATTTGCCTTAAGAAATTGTTTTTAAGATTTTGAATTAATTTGCAGAAAAAAAAATCATCATTTTTTTTTAATTGTTCAAAAGCCCTTTAAGATTATGAATAAAATTTTATTCAGGAAAAATTTTAGCAAAAAAACTTTTAAGGTGTAAAAACATTTTTAGATTAGTTATCGTAACAAATATTCTCTTAGGTAAAAATTGTACTTACATATTATTGTTCATATTATTATTATTATTTGTATCATTGACATTTGTGACAGTTATAACTGTAGGTGTAAGGGCACTTATTAACAACCCTATGGGTATAAATGTTGCGAAAAGCTTTAAGATTTTTTTCCATGGGTTATAAGATATTCCGCCATCAAAGGTTTTATGGTGCTCATCAGGTTTTTCCATGAGATTGTACGACGTTTCGTATGTCTGTTGGTGTGAGGGATACTTACTGGGAGATCCATAGTATGATTTGTGCACCTAAAAATTACATATACTATATATATATTTATATTATTATTATTATTATTACCATTTACCTCTACAGGTTTATTAAAATTAAACTCCTCACTCGGCGGTGTCGCACTAAACCCTGGGGGCAAGTAAGTGTCCTTAGGGGAATCATAGGCTGGTCCGGGGGGTAAGTACCCACTTTATTACTATTTATGGTATTCAAATTGTCTTTTGGTGTCTCAATGTTGGTAATCGATGGAACAGGTCTGTTGGTACCTTCGTATGCATTGGTCTTGATGGGAGTGGTCCGTGATTAATATTGAAATTTGACTGATAAGGCGGGTTTTGTCTAGTGCTATCTTGGCAACAGTGTAAATTTTGATCAGCCCCATTATTTTGTAGGGAAAGGTATGGATTTTCGTTTGATCCTGGGTTATTTGGAAATCTCACTCTGCTTACCCAAGGTACATCTCTATAAATAAGTGAGAACAGAAATTATTATTAAATATTTTTGCTTATTCTTTTAAACCAGGGGTCTCCAAACTTTCCAGCCTTAGGACCATACTGATTCCCCCGTAAGTTTCCCCGGGGCCAAAAATATTATCATTGTTGCCGGTGGTAAAAAGGGGAAATAGTCCCCTGTGAAAAAAAAAAACAAAAAGTACAAACGTTTAAAAAGGCTGCAAAAAAGGACTAAAAGGGAAAAAAGGGAAACTGCATATTATTAATTTTTTTCCGTCATTATCTGTAATTTTGAAAATTGTCGTAAGTACGAGCCATGAGGAGTAACGTGACACGACATCTGGGGGGCACAACGGAAATAGGTTTCCCTTTATCCCTTTTAAAGATGGCGCTAATAGCAGTACGAATAATCTCGTTGGTTCGGAAATTCTGGTGTCTTCCCTCACTTCTAGATGGCGTTTGGGGAAATATAAGAAGGCTATGGGCAACCCCCAAGTCAGTTTCTATGACATTTGTTAAATAAAATATTGCATACCTCCTTAAAACGTGTTTGTGTGTGTTTAAGTTTAAGACATCTTTATAACAGTATTTTAAATTTGAATTGTTGCTTTTGTTGTGAATTAGTATTGGAAAAGAAGCAAAAAATTGATAGTGAATGCAGAAAATTCAAAGATCAGTGGAACATTCAGTATTTCATAATTGAGTCCAGTAACAAGGCGCTTTTTGATTTCAATAAAACATAGCCGTTCTCAAAAGAATAAAACCCTTAAACGTCATTATGAAACAAAACATTTTCAAAAATTACTCCAAATATACAGGAAGTTTGCGGACAGAAAAATTCGAGGCTATGCAGCGCGGATTGAAATCCGCAATCTTCATTTACAAAACTCAAAACTGAACAAGAGGCTGCAACTCTGCCAGCTTTCGTGTGGCTCTTGAAATTGCAAAACGTGGAAAACCATTCACCGATGGAAAAATGATCAAAGAATGCATAATTGCAGTAGCCGAAGAAATGTGCCCGAAAAGGTAAATTTATTAAAAACTGTCAGTATGTCAGCAAACACTGTGGCTCGAAGGGTAGAAAACATCGCTGAAAATATATGATCTCAACTGTTCGACAAAAATGGACATTTTGAGTGGTTTTCTTTGGCCTTGGATGAGTCATCGGATGTGTCGATACTGTCAGGTGTTGATTTATATTCGAGGAGTAGATAAAAGCTATGAAGTGCACGAAAAACTTCTTGATATGTATAGTATTTGGCACAACTACTGGTACAGATTTTTTTTAAAGGAGTTGAAATGGCCTTAATCAAAAGAACCTTCGATGGAAAAACTTGAAATGTATTACAACTGATGGAGGCAAAAACATGGTGGGAAAGATAAAGGAGTGGTCGCTCTTGTGTCAAAGGCTGTAGAAAATGACGGTGGTTCAAAGCCATTAGTCTTTTGTATCATTCATTAACAGTCTTTGTGCGGAAAATGTTTGGATATGTCTGACGTTCTGAAACCAGTCATATCAACTGTTAATTTTATCAGATCTTTTGGGCTGAATCACCGACAATTCCGACAATTTATTGAAGAGATTGGAGAAACTGACTTACCTTATCATCTGCCGTACGCTGGCTTAGTTGTGGGAAAGTCCTTCGGCTTTTTTTAACTTCGAGCAGTGATCGAAATTTTTGAATAAAAAACATCGCCCTCTTACTGAATTACAAAACAACGCATGGCTGTGGAAGTTAGCATTCTATTTGACTTGACAAAACATGTGAACGAACTTAATTTATTAAGGGAAAACCAGCATCTTCCCATTTATAAATGTATCAAAAAATTCCGGAAAATTTTGACTGTTTAATCACAACTACAATAAATGTTTTTTTTCATTTTAAAACATTAAATATTCAGCCACACTACTGAGACTGAGTTTCCTATCGATTTTGCAATCAAACTTTTTGTGCTTTGAAGATAAATTTTGATACTCGTTTCTCGGACTTTGATGCCATTGCGAATCAAATTAAAAATTTTTAGAATCCTTTTGATACTGACATTGAAACCCTAGCCCCGGAACTTCAAATGGAAATGATTGATCTACAATGCAGTGATATAATTAAGAACAAATATCAAAACTCATCTTTGTTGGAATTTTATAAGAGTCTTCCACGACCAATTTATAAAATTTCATAAATTTGCTCTGGCCTGTTTTCTGTTTTTGGACTAGGTACTTATTTGTGGCCCCTTTCCAAAATGAAGTAAAAAAAAATGTTTACAGATCGAAATTAACTGATGAGCATCTTAAATCTCTTTTAATAATTGGTACAATAAAATTAGTCCCAACTACAAACTATTGTCAGTGGAAAATCTCAATTACATAAATCTCATTAGTATTTCATATGTCATTATGTTATGTGATTATTTAAAATGTATAAAATGTTAGTTGGATTCATTTCAAAAATTTGTTAGTTATTATATACTGAAGTTAAATTTTCTGCATATTATACATGTCTTTACTCATTCAATTCTTTTTCTTTATCCAACTTATCACAAAAACAATAACAATAAGCCTACAAGAATGTTATGAGTTAGCGGGTTACCCTCCATATCAATGTAGATGTCATATTAATAATTATTCAACATAAAATTAGAATACTTCAGTAAACTAAATTTAATTTGCTATAAAAATTATTTGTTTTCTAAAGGTGTTTTCAAGTATGCTAGCTCTCCACGGGCCCCGGCAAAATCTGCCCCGGGGCCAAATTTTCCTTCGGGGTGTTGGAATGTTTTAAACGGCGTTTTAAATTAAAAAAAACGGCCTAAATGGACCTTTTTTTGTGTCATAAAATTTTCTGCTGGTATTTTTTGAACACCCTGTATATGAATAAATAAATATGCATTTTCAGTTTATTTAACCAGAACATTAAAAAATATATATTCTTACTCATTTTTTCGATGTTGTTCTGAAGCCCATGGTGGTCCGTTATTATGATTGTTTCCTGTACTTCTGGTTTGTTCATTTAGAGATCTCTCAGAGTTCGGATAATTTGCATTTCCAAATGCTGAAAAGCCTGGTTCAAACGTATTCAGGTTTCTGATTTTTTTTTTCCCTTTGGTAGGTCCTTTTTCCAAAAAATTTTATTTTAAAAAATTTTTAAAGTTTTATTTTAATATTTATTTAAAATCAAATCAATATATATTATTCAAAAACATGTTTTTTTTTAATTTGGTACTATTTAAAAAATAATACACGAGATATACCAGGAGGAATCAAATATAAACCCGAATTTGGCTGTCACTTTTCATTTAACTGCAATGGGTATATCATTCTTTTTATATATATATATATATATATATATATATATATATATATATATATATATATATATATATATATTTTTAACAATATCATTATACTTTCAAGTCGCTCAATGAATTGTTCAGCGGTCCAAAAAGATAAAAATCACATGGCGATAAATCCGGTCTATAAGGTGGATGTGAAAGAACACCCAAATGCATTTTTTTGAAGAGATTGCGCAGATGGTAATTAATGATTTTTTGACGCTATCAATATTAATTTAGAATGTTTTTAAAATTTCAAGCATAGAACTTCCTATATTGGCAAGAATAAAATCGTTTATCAGGTCAATGTTGTATTGTGTTACGGAGGTGTCGCATGCGTCAAATTTTCCACCCTTGTACTACACTCCTTAAAATTTTTACACAAATTAAACACCTGGGTGTTTGATATTGTGGATTTTTACGGAAAATTGCAGGGAGGAAAAGTTTCGTTTTAAATTTTCTGCTAGATGTAATTAGTTAGAAATCGTAAAATATATAAGCTTTTTGAAAAATAGCAATAAACACAACAAATAACAAGGCATGAAAATGCAAGTTTTTCCATAGATTTTTTGGACTAAGATTTCTTCGAAGACCTTAAACATCACGCCAAATATCGTTAAAATCTGTTCAATGGTTTTTGCACAATAATTTTGATAGGCAATTTTGTTTAAAAAAATGGACTGTTTTGCAAATTGGGTAGAGTTTAGAAAACTGAACCTAAACATTCAAATTATTTTTTCTACGACTGGCCCTAAAAATAACATTTTTCTCATTGGTTACTAGCTTTTAAAATAAATTTTTTCTCATGCAATGAGGAAAACCCACAAATAGTGAGAAAAGTACTTTTCTTTTTAGTAAGAAAAGTAATTTGCTCTTAATTGCTATAGAAATAGGCCTTTGATTTGCGACTTTGACATTATTTAGCAGCATGTTGGCGTCGCATAGCAACGATTAAGCAAAAATGATTGTTGCACAATATACTATTTCACATATACTAGAGATCTTAAGTTTTGAACGTTTTTTAAAAATCGGATTATTTATGAAATATTCAGAAAGCAATAATTGTTTAAACACTTTTTGTTTAAGTAAATAAAAAGATACGTATTTTTTCCCTGAAATCATCGTATCACTGAAATATATCGATGTATATATATATATATATATATATATATATATATATATATATATATATATATATATATATATATATATATATATATATATATATTAACGAAAATAAAACTAAATTTTTGGTGTTGTACAATGAAAAAAAGCCTGATATTCAGGAAATTAGTCTGCGAGATGGATTTTATCTTGGTGCAAGTAATGAAGTAAAGTTTCTGGGACTGTTGGTAAATGATGATTTGCGATGGAGTGGCCAAATAGAGTGTATTAGTAAGAAAACTAACAGGGCATATTTTGTTATTAGTCAGCTGAAGTCAATTTTGAGTTTGGATTATCTCCTAAATATGTATTATAGCCTGGTGTATTACCATATTAGTTATAATATTGTCTTGTGGGGTTCAGCAACTGATATACAAAGAATTTTTAATTATTAATTTTTGTAATATCGACAATCTTGCAAAACAACTTTTATTAAAAATAGAATTCTTACAGTCCCATGTTTGTATATCTATAAATTATTATTATATATAAAAAGTAATAACTTCAAATGTAAAAAACATAATCATATGGACGGGACTAGAAATTATATTATTATATATAAAAAGTAATAACTTCAAATTTAAAAAACATAATCATATGTACGGGACTAGAAATAAAGACAACTATGTTGTTGAAAAACACAGTACAAAAATATTTGAATCCGCACCCTCATATATAGGAGTTAAACTATTTAATCACCTACCACTTCAAATTAAAAAACTCAGTTACTGTGTTACAATTAAAAACTATTTGGCGAAAAAATGCTATTATTCAGTAAGTGAATTTTTAGGTGATGAACACGTGGCTTGGACATAACAGCCCCTTTCATTATGTTTGTTAGCGTAAGGGTGTTGCTCAAATTGTCTATCCATGATATTTGTTTTGTTCTTTTTTTGCTTTTTTTTTGTTATAGAAAATATATATATATATATATATATATATATATATATATATATATATATATATATATATATATATATATATATATATATATATATATATATTAAATTTGAATTTGAATACAAATAAAAATAAGACAATAATTGATATATAGTATTGTTTATAGATTTGCCGTAAACGTCGATCAACTTCGATATAATAAAAGAAGCGTCTTTACGATTACTTTTAAACCATTAGCTATTTTTCGCGATACTGTTTGTAACCGTTTATCTGACCATTTCCTTTTAACCTGTGATAAAAAGCAGTGAGAGAGATACACAGTAATAAACGGTTACATTGCGAAAAAATCCTATATATTTTCATTAATTTTTTTTTATCAAAAAATGTTTTATCATAGCATGATGTTCGAATGGCGAATATGGAACTTCTCACAAAAATCTAACAGATCCAACCAAAAAATCACGCACAAACTACGCGTTTTTGCCTTTTTGTTTTTGTTTATTACTATTTTGCAAAAAGCGTTATGCATTTTACGCTTTCCCACCAATCCCATCTTGTAGAAACTTTATTTATGAAACTTTTTTCTGGCAACAATTTTTCTCGCCGACTGATTCTTTTATATTTTGTTTATTAAACAAATTATTATTCCGGACCTTTTCGAGAGAGAGAATATCTTAATTCTCGTTTCATAACGGTTTACAGCAAAAACACGCCTGCCACCTAATCTAAGGGTTATTCATTTGGTTTAGAGAATAAAATTTCGGTTTATATTTGAGCCCCTATCATGCCACTGTATTATATTAAAGATTGGGCTTTCGCGTGCTTACCTTTAGCATTAACATTTCCATAATTTCTTACCATTTTTGACTCTGGATAAACAGGACTTACTGGAAATCTGTTGTATTCGTAGTAAGTTTCTAAAGGTGTGCTCGGCCGGAAGTCTTTTAGCATTTTTGGTTCCGTACTGCTGTTTTTTGATGTGTTAAATTCCACTGCCTTTTCAAGCTTTTGAGGTTGAAGTAGTCGTTCTATAATGCATTATTTATCATAATCATAGTTTACAGCTAATATACAGGGTGCCACAGATTCGAGTGCATGCATGGGGATCTCGGAAACCGTAAGAGATACGAAGTCGGTTAAATTATGGCAAAGTTGCGCATTTAGGTGCCTAACAACATGCCGATTGGAAAATTTGTTAAATTCCGAGTTTTCGGAGATATCGGAAAAAACCGAAATTTGCTGATTTCGTTTTATTTTTTTATGGTGTTATTTAAAGAGATATGAAAAAACCAAAGATACTTTCTCATGGCCACTTCAAAACTCTAAAAACGGCGTTGAGAAAATTTTTCGTACGACGTTTCGTTTTCGTTAGACCATCATCAACTTTTATTTTTTTTAAATACGGACCTGGGCTTTTTATTTAATTTTTTTGAACCTCTTATTATCCCAATTTATACCTGACCCCTGTATATATACAGGGTGCCACAGATTCGAGTGCATGCATGGGAATCTCGAAAACCGTAAGAGATACGAAGTCGGTTAAATTGTGGCAAAGTTGCGCATTTAGGTGCCTTACAATATGCCGATTGGAAAGTTGTTAAATTCCTAGTACTTCCGGAGATATCCGGAAAAAACCGAAATTTGCTGATTTCGTTTTTATTTTTTTATGGCGTTATTTAAAGAGATATGAAAAAACAAAAGACACTTTCTCATGGCCACTTCTTAAGCTCTACAAAACAGCGTTGAGTGATTTTCCGTACGATGTTTCGTTTTCCTTAAACCATCATCAACTTTATTTTTTTAAATGCGGCACTCAATTGTTTATTGCATTTGTAGGATAATAAGAGGTTCAAAAAAATAAAATAAAAAACCTAGGTCCGTATTTAAAAAAATAAAGTTGATGATGGTCTAACGAAAACAAGCGTCCTACAAAAACTTTTGAATAGAAGTAGTCATGAGAAAGTGTTTTATTTTTTCATATCTCTTTAAATAACGTCGAAAAAAAATTTAAAAAAGAAATCAGCAAATTCTTTTTCTCCCTTTCAGAATTTTTCATCTTTTTAATCGGCATGTTTAAAAAAACCCCAACTTTAACCAGAAATTCGGAGATCCCAGCCAAAAACACTCAATCTGTGGCAACCAAGATACACATATAGCTTTCTTATTGTCATTTACCAAATTGTACTATAAAGCTAAATAAAATACAGGGTGCCACAGATTCGAGTGCATGCATGGTGGTCTCGAAAACCGTAAGAGATACGAAGTCGGTTAAATTATTGCAAAATTGCGCATTTAGGTGCCTAACAACATGCCGTTTAGAAAGTAAAGTGTAAATTTCCGAGTACTTCCGGAGATATCCGGAAAAAAACTGAAATTTGCCGATTTCGTTTTAATTTTTTTCTGGCGTTATTTAAAAAGATATGGAAAAACAAAAGACACTTTCTTATGGCCACTTTTTAAGCTCTACGTTGAAAGATTTTCCGTACGACGTTTCGTTTTCCTTAAACCATCATCAACTTTTTTTTAAAATACGACACTCAATTGTCTATTGCATTTGTTTAAAGCAGTTATAATTCCAATTACAATGATGTGTAACACTTAATATTTTTCTGTTAAATAAACATATTTTTTATAAGAGACAATGAGTTAGACAAGGAACGCACATCATTTCTTATCGGGGCGTTCCATATTTTTTAATAAATATTAAGTGTTATACATTTTTGTAATTGGGATAATAAGGGATTCAAAAAAATTAAATAAAAAACCCAGTTCCGTATTTAAAAAAGTAAAGTTGATGATGGTTTAAAACGAAACGCCATGCGGAAAATCTCTCAACGCTGTTTTGTATTTAAAATCTCCATATCTCTTTAAATCGTCGAAAAAAATAAAAACTAAATTGGCACATTTCGGCTTTTTTCGGATATCTCGGTAATCTCCGACCTTTCTAAAGTGGACATGGTTAATTACCAAATACACAACTTTCCTAATTTAACCGACTTTGTATTTTTACGGTTTCAGATCCGCATATGTGCACCTTATAATCTTAATTTCTCATTTGCATTATTTTTTACTTAACACACAGTTTAGCCGCTTTAGAAATAAAGAAATAAACAAAGTGGGAAGTTCAGGGGTTCTCCAGATGGGCTGTAAAAGCATGCATAAGATTAAGAGCTTACCTTGATTTCCACTTCTATCCATTAAAGAAACATTATTGCTCAGATTTCCACTTCCAAACTCAATACTTTTATCGTCTAAATCTGAACGAACAACTGAAAAATTTGCAGTAAAATTTCCGGCGAAAGCAGTACCAAAATCAGCAGAATCATGATCATTTTTGTTTTGCGAAGTTTCATTTTGAATTTGCGCAAAACTGCATTCGAAAACGGACACAAACGCTACTGAACTGAATATAACGACACTCAACATTATTCTGTGAAATTTTTCCACACACAAGGCTACAATTTTCGTAATAAAGTATTTTTATAAACTCTCTGTAACAATAAAATGAAGTTAAAACAATAAAATATAGTAAAGTTGTTACGTGACACCAAGATAATAACAAATAATACCGAAAATGCGGTTTCTCTATTGTTTTTATTTATCAACCGTAAACAAAAGCGCGTTTTTCGGGAAATAACATGCTCTAAAAAATTAAATGCATCCATTATAATCCATTGCCGTCTAAGCTTTCATATGATTGATTCGTGATCTAAAAGGATTCCCGTTAGCTATCTATTTATAAATCGAAATATCATTAGTTATTTTTCATTACCAAACTTTTTCAAACAAGCATTACAATCCAAGACGGAAAATGAAAAGCAAGAGGTAGTCTAGTCGAGAAGCGTGTTTCCTGCGAAAAATAGTTGAAAGGCTTTGAAAACTATGAGCGATAGCTCATTCGACGCGGAATGCAAATATGAGAAAGGCGTTTTGAGGATTTTTTCTGCCAATAAAACTTGCAAAAACGAAGAAAAGCCATTTTGATTTTTTATTATAACCCAAAAACCATTTTTATTTGACAATTTCTTTTAGTAATATTAATCTTTGTATTTTTAACTTTTTCTAAGTTGTAATCAACATAGACTCCTTAAAAATCAGTACTTACCTTTATTTAACTACGTCTTTTTGGTTGGTAGAGAAAAAAAAATTAACAATTTTTCAAAAACAACACTTTTATATGATTTTATTATAAGCATACATTTTTTAAATATATAAAAAAAAAGTGAAAGTACTAAACAAATGGTACTTAACTAAAATTAAAGTGATGTACATACTTTTTATTACAATATAAATATACATAGGTAAATAACATAGATAAATGTCAAACGAAAATACAATCTTACCAAAACGAAACACAAAAAAGTACTTATTCTTATTCTATAATAATACTCGTCGGGTTTTTTTGCAAATTCATCTATAACGGTTGACAAATCTAAATTATTGCAAAAGTTTTGTTCTATAGATATTAATGCAATATTTTTCAGTCTTTCTTGGGACATTGTAGATTTTAAATAATTTTAAGTTTGAGCTTACTAAAACTTTGCTCTTCCGATTAAACAGTTAGGTACTGGTAAAGTAAGAAATATTCTAATGGCTATTTTTAAATTACAAAAACAGGAACATTGTTTTTAATTATTTACGCTAAAATGTACGAAGGTGTTTCATTTGTTACAATGGTTCTAAAGTCTAAAATTTCATTTAAAAGTTCTGTTTTTTTTTTGTTTTGAAAAAAAAATGTATTTCTTTATTTTAAATTCGGCCGCCCCAAAATTCGGCCGCCCGTTTGCACTTAAGGAAGTTTAAAGGTGTATGGAAGCCCAATGCTATCCCATTCAAACAAAAATGTCCCGCCCAGTATGAAAATAACTGTCAGAGTTGGCCCCGCCGATTCTGCGCAATAACAAAATTCCACGAAATAATTTAATGTGTTGCCTACTTACACACTGATAAATTAGTGTGAAGTTAAACACATTATAATTTATGGGGCCGGAGTACCGTTTTGGATTGATAAAAACCTTCTTATTTTAGTGATTAGTTTTATTAAATTGTGACTATAATTTTTGTTTATTGTTTGTTACTTTTAATATCGTAACAAAATGACTAGAGGTTGTATGGTATTTTCTTGCAAACCAAGGGTAATATACCCGTCTTTATAACTTTAGGTAAGTATTATTTATATTTAAATTAGGTGCTTCTTATAAGACGTTATGTTAGGTAACCGAATAAATAATAATATATCAATTATGAATAAAGAAAATGAAAATTTCTGGAAATATTAGTGAGAAAAGTAAAAGGGAATCTTAACTATCTTTTAGATGATTTCCAAATGTTTGTGTATTTCTGTGGATTATTAGAAAAAAAAAAGTTTACATTTAGGTACTTTTATTTCATTTAATAATTTAGTACACCTTTTAAAGGATCAAAATTATTGATTACTGGGCAGACCAGGCAAATTTTAAATATACAGGCCCCCTAATTGAATGAAAGGAATAAATTTTTTGTTAAAGTTCCTTTTTGCTTTTTCTGTATTTGTTTGGTAATTGTCTCGAAAAATGCCTCCTCTCCGATTTTGACCAAATTTGGTATACAGGGGTTTTTTTGGGGCGCTGATTACGAATCTGAAAAAAAATTTGCAATGTTTCGTTTTCGAGATATTTATAATCAAATTTAAAAATCAAATAACCTTTTTTACTTTCCTCCTTTTTTTTGCACAAAATTTTTGATTTTTACACTAAATTGGGACACAATATTTCACAAACACCTTTTAAAAACTTGTTTTTATGTTTATTTTACACCTTTTTTTCACTTTTATTTTTTAAGCAAATATGGCTGCTGCCTTTGAACTTAAAAGTTCGCAATTTAGTGAAAAAAGATGTAAAATAAATAAAAATACAAGGTTTTAAAAGGTGTTTATAAAATATTGTGTGCCATTATGTAAAAATCAAGAATTTGTAAAAAGAAGGGAGAATATAGTGAAAATGAGGTTAGTTTAATTTTCAACTTTGATGATGAAGATCTCGGAAACGAAACGTTATCGAAAGATATTTTCAGATTTGTAATCAGCGCCCCAAAAACCCCTGTATATCAAATTTGATCAAAATCGAGAGGATCAACTTTTTAAGCTCGACATTCTGTACACACATAATATTTAACGGATACTGTTACAATGGATACTCAGGTACTTAGGTACCAAAGGATACTAAACATTTTTAATCACTGTTATTCTGTCTCATGAATGTTTGTTATTAGTGAAAAGTAAATGCCTAAAAAGCAGTTATAAAAATTTTCACTTTTTAATGTACAACCACAATCTTAGGATTAGATTAAACTCATTTACACTATCTTGCCCTTCTTTTATCACAAAATTGGTGATAAGTACATAATACTATCATACAATGTTTGAAATTTATTTTAAAAAATCGTGTTTTTATTTATTTACAAAGATTTTTGGTAAAAATACAAAACTTCCAAAAATATCGACTATTTAAATAGAAGGCAGGAAAGAATCTATTTTTTCCATATTATATCAGATGATATAAAATCCAATATTACACAATAATTTTAATTACTCTATAGTAGTATCCTTTAATAACCAACAATTTTGTGCAAAAAAATAAAAAAAAACAGTGGATGTTGGAATTTGACATTTGATGATGTCAATTTTATAGATAGTAACAAAGAATTATGGAAATCCGACCCTGAACTACTATTCATTGCGCAAATTCCGCGGGGCCAACCCCCCTATTCCCGCTGCCCTGCACGCCTGGACAATTTTGTTCTACAGTATTGGGCTTCCATACACCTTTAAACTTCCTTGTTTGCACTCCCGCCGGCCCTGAAAATTTATACCAAAATAATTTAAACATTTTTTTTTAATGTACAATGAAGACGAAAGTTCGAAACAATTTTGTTAATTAACAATTGTCTAACTTGTTGAAAAATTAACTATAAATTAAATTTTTAACGGAAATAAACTCTTTGAAGTGTTCTGAATACACTATAATTTTTTAATTAATATTTAATAATCTAAAAAAAATTATTTAGTGTGACGTAAGTACTTGGTTTTGACACCGAGCGCGCAACCAAAAATTGTTTCGCGGAGGCCCATTTTCAGCGTTTAATTGAAAATATAAATAATGGAGATAGAACTCCATCCTTTTTGCCATTTCCGCTATCTCTTATGGTTTTTGAGTTATCACCAAAAATCGAAATGATTTCTTTTCTTTTTTCGTTTTTTGTAAATAACATTAATTGTAATTTTTATTGGCAGAAAAAAACCTCAAAACGCCATTCTTAGATTTGCCTAAGGCGTCGAATGAGGTATCGCTCATATTTTTCGAAGCCTTCTTACTATTTTTTGGGGGTCTTTGATTAGGAATCCGAAGTTAGATTTGCACAATTCAAGATGGGGGCTCCAACATGGCGGACCAGATTTCAAAACTTTTCCGATATACGCCAGATTTGGTACATACGGGTTTTAAGGGTCGCTGATCAGGAATTTGGGATTAGATTTTTAAAATTCAAAAGGGCGGGTCCAATATGGTGGAATGATTTTGGAAAATCTCGTCCGCCTTATTAAATTTTGCAAATCTGACCGCGGATTCGTAATCAGCGACCGCCAAAATCCCCCTATACAATTTTAGTGGTGGTTGTAAAAAAATGTCACATAACACATGAATTTTGAGGTTGGATTTTTATTTTTTATGATCTTTTCTTAATAAATGTACTTTTCGATTTTTTCGTGGATTTTTGGTGTTTTAAAAGAATTTGTAACCTAATGGCCAAATTCTGACCACAAATTCGTGTTTAAAAGGCAAAAACACATCGAAAACCATACAGATCACATCTCTTTAGTTAAAAACTTAATTCAAAACTCTGTTAATGATTTTTGTTAAACTTGCGCTTTACTAAAAGTATCTAACTAATATGAATTAATCAATTATTTGGCATCTAATTTGCAGAATTGGGACCAATTTTTTGTTTTTTTAAATAAAAACAAAAAAATGTTATTACTATTGCTGGACAAACTGTGTAATCTTATTAATTATATTAAATTTAATTACTTTTTTAAGGTAGCAGCGACATCTCTAAGCTATTTCTAAAACTGTCGTAAAAAAATTCAGAAACCTATTTTTAAGTGCGCTCTCTACTGGAGAAAACTGAGACTAAAAAACGACGGTGCTCCGATGAACGTGTAAAGTCTTCCATACTTCTTTTTAAAAGTTTTGGAGAAATAGCGCCTAAAATACAAATTTTAACAATGCAAATGTTAAGAACTCTTTCAACAACCTATTAGAAAAATTATACTTATAAAATTAGTATTAATGATAAGCTCAACAATATTTTCTTGATGATGGCATTTTTCAGGTGGATTGATAAAACAGGAATTCTTATTACCGGTAATACAAATGTCGTTTTGACAATTCACGCCTTGTTGTCATCGCAACGCAACGTCAAAATGTCAAAATAACCTGTGTAATGTAAAATAAATCTTGTTTTGTGGTTTTTCTTTAAACAGTTCAAAAATCTAATTGTTTATGAGAAGAAAATTATTACAGAAGTGTTGTTAATATAAGACATCAATATGGATCATACGAAACTTGAAGTTTGTACCCGATTTAATATATTTATCCTAGATTTATTCAGTTTTTTTGTTGATAAATATCAGTTAATATCTTTTATGTATTTTTTCTTATCCTTTTAGATGTATGATGATGTCGGTGGGCAAGTCGAGGGAGAAATGAGTATTCCTGGAAGCAAAAATACACAGAATATAGGACAGCCTGATTTTAACACTCTTGATGAACCAATACGAGACACAATAGTAAATATATTTTTTTCACATTTTCTAGTTAAATTATTAGGTTTACAGGTGTTTAATGTTTAATTGTAAAGTCCGTATTATTATTTCAGACATTTAAAATAATAAAAACTATTGTTTATGGCTTTTAACTTGGTTTATTTTTCAGTTAAGAGATGTCAAAGCAGTGGGTGTGAAGTTTGGCCATGTATTATTTCCAAAAGAGAAAAAGACTTTACTGAAAGAGTGTATGTATTTTTGCTATTTATTATATATTAGTACCATTTCTATATGTGTTAATAACATGGAGAAGCAATATCAGCAGTTTGTAATTAAACTTTTTGTTTTAATATTAATGTTTACATTGGGATGCACATTCGTAGAATTCAGTTGACTGACTGAGACGTTTTTATTTATTTTTAGGGGACTTATGGGGCCCTTTAATGTTGTGCACCTTTATGGCCATGTAAGTAAGAATAAGTTGGTATTTTCAAAAAAAAAAAATTTTAAAATAAGACATGGGACCTACACCAAATGTATACCAGAAGCTATTGGATTCAAGGAGAACACTGGTAAAGAAAATTTTCATTTTAAAATTTGATTTTTTTGCGTGTCCCCACATAGACTAATTTTTATTATCCCAAATTTTACAAAAGAAAATGCTCTGTTGGGTAAAAAAAATTCAACTGGGTATGGTTTTTAGAAAAACAGAATTTTGTAAAGTTTGGAATTTGATGTAAAAATTTGATCAAATTCACAAACAAAATACACATAGAGTATTTGCTTTTGAAACTTAGATTTTTTCTGAGGGGGCTCCAAATAAAATCTTTTTTTTTCAAATTCCAAAATAAAAATTTTCTCTACCAAAGTGTTGAGGTCAATAGCATCTGGTATCTATTCAGAGCCGGGTTTAGTGGAGGCCCTTTAGCAGATTTTGTGTGGGGCCCTACATATTACTATTTATAACAAGGTTCATGAGAATGAATAGTTGTTTTCTGCTGCTGAATCCGAATCTGAAATTCGTTTTACCGGAAAAGTGGTCAGAAAATTGTTATAAACTATTTAATTGTTACATTGTAGCTAATAAACTATTGAAAGATAGAAAAATGTTCTCAAATACTTTTTATTCTTATGAAAAAAGGAACAAAATGGCGTTTCTAAATTAAAATTCAATTAGAACTGGAGATATTGCAAATTTAATGGAAAAATATTGCAAAATAATGATTTTTCTTAATTTTTCTGTCATAACTTGGCTTCTCTTTAATGTAGAAAGTCCAACAGCCGCTTGTTTTAAATTTAAGGAATAATCTTTAAAATGAGACATGATATATTATTAGAAAAAAGTTACAGCTTCCTCAACGGATTATTATTGACAAAAAAAAACAGCGTAATTTGTTTATAAGCATTTTCAACTAAGAAATATTTAAAATATCACTGACCGAAGTTTGTGAATACGAGAAATCATTCTTGTGCTCAAAACGAATATTTTGAGACTAGCTAAATGTCTTTAAGTCGATTTTTAACCTTGAATAATTAAAATTAAAATTTTGATAAAAATTTTTGAGATTTCAACCTTGTCTTTTTAAGTGTTTTTGGCATCAAAAATTGTCATTTTTGTATGACTGAATGTATCAAAGTTTTACAGATTAAAGTGAACAAATATGGATATATATTTTTTAATATTTTTAAACAATATTATTATGTTTGTGCAATTATTGTCGATAAACATGTGAAAAAGACTGTTGGCAAAAGAAAAAACCTAAAAATTGCTGACCCGTTAAAATTTGGATATATAGTTTTTATATATATTTTAGTGGCCCCTCTCTTGTGGAGGGCTCCAAATCTGGGCCTGTATCTATTTGGTTTGTGTCCCATATCTCTTTTTAGATAAAAAAATTTGAAAATCATAGAGCCACCACTGTTTTTTACAAATCCTACAAAAATGGTTTCTTTTCATTTAGGATTTTACAAGGTTCAAGTAATGCAGACAATACAAATGATGGAGGACCAGAATTTGCACAAGTTTTTGTAATAGTATGGATTGGATCCATGATAGTAACGTTAAATTCTAAATTGTTAGGAGGGAATATGTAAGTTTTATTCAGCTCAATATATTTTTTAAAATATTGTAAAAAAACTTTCAATATAATGATAATTAGGAATCTATCGATATTGGTATATATTGGCCTTCCAGACTATAACCAAAACTAACCACAACTTGAATATAGGTGAAATTTCTTCATTTAGTTAGTAGAGAGCATCAAAAATTTTAAGAACTAAAGGTTTTTCATAAATTTAAACACGATTTTTTCGCTTTCCAGATCATTCTTTCAAAGCGTCTGCGTCCTAGGATACTGCCTCTTGCCAACAACGATAGCTTTAATAGCCTGCAGGATAATATTACTGCTTGAACAAACCTATGTGCTGTTTTTCGTAAGGTTCACCTTATCGATGACAGGATTCGCGTGGGCAACCTATGGTAAGTGTTCCAATTTTCTCCTTTTAAGGATATTAAAAGATTTGTGGCAAGTTTGCCTTCGTCATTTGAGTTTTTAAGTAATACCTGTGTACTATCATTTCGCCCGCGTGGACTACACAATTTTGGCTGTTTTGTTAGCAAAGATACTGCTTACGCTGCCCATAGAGATTCCTAGAGCTTCTACTACATTTCTCTCAGTTAATCGACAATCTTGGTCTTCCAAAATGTAGTTTTTTGTATTTCTTTCTAGCATCAATGATCTTCTTAGGAGACAGCCAGAAACCAGATAGGAAACTCTTAGCAGTTTATCCAATAGGATTATTTTACTTTATTATTTCTTGGTTGGTAATTTCACATACAGCCAGTTAAAAGCTTGTTTAATGAGTTAATTATGAAAGAATCAAAAAGTAAGTTTTGGTACCGTTTAAAACTTTACAATATTTCTACATTTTTTTAAAGAATTCCATTTCCAAGGTAAATATAGATATAATTTTTTTGACACAAACCTTTTTTTTATGAATAAATGTTTTTATTTTTGTTATTAATACCCAGAGGTATTTATTTACTAAAAATTTTTAACTTTCAAAACTTTTCAGTGTTGCATTAGAAATTAAAGCTTTTATTTGACCAGCTTGTTTTGTACCGCATTTGTTACTAAATTACCTTTTTTTAAAAATACTTTTTAAAATTATTAAATAAAATGCATTTTCCACCCAGTATAGCTAAATATGTTTAAATTATATTGAATTACTTAAAAATATTGGCAAAAACCACAGAAAACAGCTGTAATCTTTAACACCTTCTGACGTATTTTTTAAAAATCTTACTTTTTGATAAAACCAAAATGTGTATCTTGTGAAAATAAGAGTGTGCAATTATCTAAGTCTTTCTTTGTAAATATTTTTTTATTTATCAAAAATCCATCCTATTGTACTGTCTAATTATATGATATGTTAGATATAAGTATTATTAAAAATAATAAATAAAATATTTAGAAAAAGAAACATGTTTTCTTTAATATATTTTTTTGTGAGGATAGTTTGGGTTTGACTCTACATTTTTTACGGTTAAATTTTAAAAAGCTTGATATCCTAAATTTGGGTATTTTTGAAAAAGTATTTTTGACGGCTTGGTCCACTGTGTAATAAACGTCTACGAATTTATTATTTAAAAAATTACAGTGCCATTTATATGTTAAAATAGAAGTTTTAATCGTGGTAAAAATATATTATTACTTCGATTCGATCTCTTTTAAGAAGGTATGTCGTCAGTGCGCTATTGCCAGTATTGCCATATATCTTTAAGGGGAAAAGAATAATTGTACTGACAGGTTTTTATGGTTGCCAAATAATTTTAATGCATATAAAAGCCTCTTTATTCTTAAAATCATTTAAAAAACGTATCCTAAATGTACAGTGAGACATAAGAACGGTTAATTAAATGCTATTTCATAAAAATATTTGTTTTTACACTCTTGCACAGCTGAAACAATTTTTTGATATTCACTTGCAAGTTTTTCATTTTTTACACAAGTTGTTCCCCCACCACGCTGGGTCTGCTTCTCCTAAAATAAGAAGTAATAATTAATTATACAAGGGTATATCTAGGATTTTCAAATTTTTTTATAAATCATTTATACAGTATTTCCACGGAAAAGGTGTTGAATAGGAAACTTTTTTATTTTTGATTTTATCGAAAAAAGGTACTCTTGATAAAAAATTTTGATACTTCTTGGAGTAAGATTGGGAAAAAAACATATTACATATTTTATACGCGGTGTTCAGAAAATTAAAAAAAATTAAAATGGTACAAGAGTAAAGTGCATTTATTTGAGAAGATATGAAAATAAATTACTAGGAAAAGTTGTTCAAAATTAAGAGGTAGTCTCTCATACAAATTTTCGAAAAAATCGGCCTACTTTTAGTTATTTGTGATTAAATTTATTTTAATATCAATTTTTATTTTTAATATCAGTTTTATCAAATCTTTTGCTGTAAAGTAAGCATTTGAAGCTGACCATACTACGGCTAATGAATTATAAAAGTGAAGTGTCAATAAAGCTTTTCACTATCAACGCCTACTATTACAAAAATGAGTTGTTAAAATTTGGAATTAGTTAATTAATATTAAAATAATTTTCATCACAAATTAATAAAAGTAGGCCCATTTTTTCAAAAATTGGTATTAGGAACTACCTTTTACTTCTAAAAAACTTTTTGTAGTAACTTATTTCCATATCTTCTCAATTAAATGCACTTTACTCTTAAACCATTTAAAGTTTTTTCAATTTTCTGAATACCGCGTATAAAATATGTTAAATATTTCTATCCCAATCTTACTCTAAGAAATAGCAAAAAATTTTCATATAAAATTAAAAATAAAAAAGTTTTTCCTATTCAACACCTTTTTCGTGGACATACTGTATTTAGTTAAAAAAAATCATTTTGAAACTTGCAAAAAAAGTTGATTTTTTACTGTTAAAATACTGAACCAAAACCTTTTCCACGGGTTGTAAAATAAAATAATAATTTAATGAGTTTTTTTTTGTTCCACCCTGTATAACAAATTCTTAAAATACACTTACAGCCCTATTTATATCACCAATACATATCCATTTTTCCACATCTTTCGAAGGAGATACAGCCCACTTGGAATGATCAACTGTTGAAGTAAAAAAAATTTTCGCCTCAGGTATGGATATTGACAGAATGTTATCCACCCTGTAAAATTGATGAATGAATGTTTAATCAAAAACAGAATATGATTTAAAACAACTACTGATTATTTTGAGCGTCTACGGCTACCTTTACTGCCAATATAAACTGACCGGTAGCGTATTGGCCTTGTCTTCTGTGGCACGACGCAACCTTAGAAAAATGTGTGTCAATTCACGGAAGATAATGTTCCAACGATTTGCTATAAAAGGGTGGACATTTTTCCTGCGTTAGACAACATTTGATAAATATGGAAACATAGGCATTTTAAGGGTATGCTCAGCGCAAACGCGTATGCCATATTAAAAAGCGGCGATATGAAAGTTTTGGGCACTTTTTATAAATATAGCTGGGCAACCTCAAATATCAGTACAATTAAATGAACAATTATTTGATGGTGCTTCATTGGTGCATTTATCGATGATGGTTGAAGTGCCATGGTCGTCCTTAAGGAGGAAATAAAGCCGAACTAGTTGAGAGGTTAGGATAATAACAATTTAGATGCTAAGTAGAACTGTATTGTACTTGTTATGGTAATAAGTAAAAGTAATTACAAAAAAAAATCTTATGAAGATTCTAGTGACTTTGGAAACTAATAAAATAATATAAAATTCTCCTAAAAGGATTTACTACGCATATCACTGCGGCATTCTTCATAACAACAACGTTTTTAGCCTCTCCATATATATTTTAATTAAAATATTTGTATTATTATTTTAATATGTATGCACAATAATTTAAATTGAACTGTTTATAAAAAATTAATTATTATTACTTGTTTTATTGCTCATACATTTGTAAATAAAGTGCCCGAAAAACAAGGCGGAAGTTGGGCATGCGCACAAAAAAATTTCAACTATTACAAGGCCTATTGAAGCGTTTAAATGCCGTAGATTTTGTCACAAGTAGCATCATCATTTCAACTTTGCTCGTGGTTACTTTTGGTTAGTAATAACCAGAACTAACTAAAAAGGAAGCACTTTTCGGCTAACGTAAATCAAAATACACCTAATGCAAAATCTTACTAACTTTTTTATGTATTACAATAAAATAATAAATTAAAGAAATAGAACATTGAAATTTATTTTTCATAGCAGATATTGACCCCCAGGGGAAAATATCTCTTGACCAAAACTACGGTGAGAATGTTGATGATCCTTTTATGCGCAAATCGTTGAAACTTCGTTGGCCATGATTTAACATAAAAACCGTTTTGCTCATACAAGAATTCTAGTGAAATTTATGGCAAAAATTATTCTCAAAATTTTAATAAAGTTTAGCGTTTAAAAAAACTGTTATTTAGGTACAAAATGATATTTTTAGCCAACAAAAAAATATGTGCCTAATTTCGTATGTATAAAACGGCTGTAAAAAACTTACTGAAACTTTTTATCACAATCTGACGGTAACCTGTTCGGTTCATTGGGCCATGTTTCCACGTACAGGTCTGACGTCAGTTCAGAACTAACTAAATCCGCGTACAAATCTTTCTTGAATTTTCCAGATTTCGCAAAAGAAATAAATTTCGCCCCACTTTTTGATGTAATGTTTTCAACATTGTACCAAGGTGAATTTTTGACTGTTATGTTACTAGCAGCTTTGTAGATTTCTGGCAATGTTGTTTGGAAGGTTTCTGGTATGTTTTGGGCGTAGATATGGGGTTCGTTGTATTGTAGTTGCAGACCTAAAATTGTTGGCATAGATACAAAAAAAGAGGGGAAAATTAGATTTGTTTTACATATAACAACTTGTAAATTTGTATAATACGACAAAATTCAATGGCTTACGAAAAGGTAAGATAAAAAGGAAAGTATCTTCCTACCTGCTTCCTTTTTTGCTTTACTCAGGAGTTCATAATATGTATTACATGTATTTTGATGGTATTTCTACACGTTCTTCTTTATTTATGGAACAGAGTGGACTCCACGACAATTTAGTATAAATGAAAGCAGGTAGGAAGAGAGTTAGTTTCTTCCTTGCCCTAAAGGGATTCGATTGTTTTTAAAGTATTAGGGTGTTGCCTTTCGCCTTCGGCATTTTAGATTTTGAGAACTAAAAAAATACAAAACTTAAACAATCTTTGGTATTAAATATCTTATTTGAATTTTTGAAATCATGGGATTGTTTTTATGGGCAATCTACATTTAAGATCATCATACGTTTTGTGAGTAATACAAAAATTAAAGTATGTATTTAGATGTTGACTTTCGCCTTCGCCATTTTATATTTTAAGAACAAAAAAGTCAATAAATAAATGTAAAGAGTTTTAAAATTATTGCCATTTTTCGTTTATGGCAAAGGCTGAACTCACCAACACTATTTAGATTTTTTAAATCTAAACTAATGCACAAGAAACTTTGACCATAATGCACTCCAGTTGTCGGATATTGATAACTCTCAAGACTAAATGGAAAATGAGGAACTGAATGTATGAGCCAGAAGCCTTGTTCTCCATCAGCCATCACTACTCCTTTTGTGTGGCCTTTTAATTCAGATGAGGATCCGTATGGCGGTTGATCATTGTAGAGGATATATAAGGAATCTTGCTAAAAACCAACAACAAATAAGAATGTTTCTATTATTAAATATAAACATACAAAAAAATATGCGTATGACGAATCTACCGGCTGGTGCGTCGCCGAGCTGAACATAGGAAATCCTATGTAAATTTTAAGGGGTTAATTATTGGCTCTCCTGTACATGTTACGGAAAAAATGTAAGACAACTTTTTGAAGAGACCAATCTGACAAGCCCTCGTGCCAAGTTTCAAAAAATTTTAATAAGCGAATCTTGAATGGTAAAATTACCAAATTTTCGGTTCAGGTAAAACCAAACAGACACTAGTAAAATGAATATTGACCCTCACATGAGGAAAAGTGTCAATAAATCAGTGACAGTCGGTATTTGAAAATAAAATATGAATTATTCAATCGACGAAAAAGTATCCATAATTAAGTGGCAATATGCGGGAAACGGTTTTAGAGCAGTATCTGAAATGTTTTCAGTTTATTTCTCCACCAAGCCCATTCCGTCCATTTCAACTATTAAACGTATTGTCAGTAAGTTTGAGTCCAAAGGTACCGTAATAAATAATTGTAAATGTTCAACTCAGGATATCGGAAATAGAGTCGAAGAAAGAGAACAGAGATCTTAATATTCTACTGAGTGTGGAGGAAAACAAAATGGTTAGTACGAGGGTTCTTGGGCAAGAGGTAAATAAACATCATACAACGGTATTGCGCACTTTGAAAAACAAATATTATTAAATCAAGAGCTGCAGAAAGGAGATGAAGAGCGAAGAATGGCATTTTGTTTTAAAATGATGGAAAGAGCAAATAACTATAGAAATTTTTTTAGAAATGCTTGTTTTACCGATGAATGTACATTCACCCTTAACAATGAACCAAATGTTCAGAATTGCCGGTATTGGAGCCAAGAAAATGAACATCGCTTTGTTCATACTCGGACACAATATCCCCAAAAAACAAATGTATTCGTGGGAATTATCGGACACCATATCATTGGACCCTTTTTTATGGACTATAACCTGACAGCCGAAACCTATTTGGACTTATTTTAAAATCAAATTGGACCCGCCTTGGAAGAAGTTGTTCGAGATGATCAAATGATCTGGTAATAATTGTAATAAGTTAAACTTAATTGTTACATTTAATAAAAGGTCTGATAAAAAATAATGTTAACGTGTTTTTTACTTTGAATGTAATGGTTGAGATTGATGAAAAAAACATTCATTGTATTCGGCTGTACGGCAGATTTGACAAAGCCTATAACAAATTGTTTGCTGGTGGCTGGTGTCTGTTTGGTTTTACCCAAGGAAGTTTAAAGGTGTATGGAAGCCCAATACTGTAGAACAAAATTGTCCAGGCGTGCAAGGCAGCGGGAATAGGGGGATTGGCCCTGGAATTTGCGCAATGAATAGTAGTCAGCCGATTTCCATAATTATTTGTTACTATATATAAAGTTGACATCATCAAATGTCAAATTCAAAGCATTCGCTGTTTTTAATTTTTGCACAAAATTGTTGGTTATTAAACGATACTACCATAGAATGTTTAAAATTAATGTGTAATATTGTTTTATATCATGTGATATAATATGGAAATAAGCTTTTTATTTAAACGGTGATATTTTGGATTTTATTTTTACCAAAAATCTTTGTAAATAAATAAAAACAAGATTTTTAAAATAAATTTCAAACATTGTATGAAGTTTCATGTATTTATCACCCATTTTGGATAAAAGGGCAAAAATAGTGTAAATGGTTTAATCTAATCCTAAGATTCTTTGTAATTAAAAAAGGGAAATTTTATAAGCTTTTTAGGCATATACTTTTACTAATAACAAACATTCATGAAAGAATAAAGTGGTTAAAAAAAAGTTTAGAACCTTTTTGGTACTTTACATTGAAAATATCGAAAATATTATGTGTCTACAGTATGTCCCAGCAAAAAGTTGATAATGTAAGTTTAAGAAAACCAAAAATCTAATTTTTTTTAAACAAATACAAAAAGCAAAAAGGAACTTTAACATGAAAATTTTACTTTCTTTTTATTCAATTAGAGGGACCTGTATATATTAAAATTTGCCTGGCCTGCCCAGTTATTTAATAATTTTGATCCTTTAAAAAAATGTACAAATTATTAAATAAAATAAAAGTACCTAAATGTAAATCTTATTTATTTTTAATAATCCACAGAAATACACAAACATTGTGGAAATCGTCAAAAAATAGTTAAGATTGCCTTACTTTTCTCATTGCTAGTTCCTATGAAATTTTACGGTACTACGGTTCTTTTTTAAAAAATATAATGTGTTGCCCAATTTTCACACTGATTTATCAGTGTGTAAGTAGGGAACACATTAAATTATTTCGTGGAATTTTGTTATTGCGCAGAACGGGGGGCCAACTCTGGAAGTTATTTTCATACTGGGCCGGACATTTTTTGATCGAATGGGCCATAGCATTGGTCTTCCATACACCTTTAAACTTCTTTTTTACCTAAGATAATAAAGAAAAGGTTTCATTAGCATCATAAAAGTAAGGGGGGCCCAGGTTCTTGAACACTAAAGTATATCCATCCTTATTTTTATTTGCGGAATTGGGATAAAAATACTTTAGTGTGCAAGACATACTCGGGTGGCGCCACCGCCTGACAATTTCCCATGATGCATTGCAGGATTAAAACCTTTGATATATTATTTTTGTTTTACCTAAACCGAAAATTTGGTTATTTTAATTAATTTAATTAAATAATTTAAGATTGCTTTTAAAATTTTTTTGAACTCGGAAAAGAGCTTGTCAGATTGGGTCTTTAAAAAATTATCTTACATTTTTTTTTTGTAAAAGTACAGGGAAAATTGACCCTTAAAAAATTTTACATGGGATTTCCTATGTTCCGCTCGGCGACGCACCACTCGGTATGACGATACAGCACCACCCATATCTCCCTATTAGCCCCACATATTAAAAAAGTCACAAAAAAGTGTTTACTTACTTTGTTCTGTATATTGTAAAGTGCACTTAATGTTTTGGAAGGCAATGAATTCTCGTTACTTATTGCAACGTCGGATAACGACCAAGACGAATAATTTTTTGAAGTCATGTATACATAAGAGAGTCCTTCTTGTATCAATTTGTTGGCATGTGATTTTTGTTTAGGAAGTTTATATATTACATACCTAAAAGTACCTATTGTTAATATTTTTATCATTATCGACAAAATCGATTATATTGACAATCAATGAAATGGAAACTTATTCTTTTTGTAGTATGTAGCTTTATATTTCTAACTATCACTTAATCCATAATGAGCAAAAAAACTAATATTGGAACTCGGCAACACTTGTGTCGTCACACGGTGTTTTGGTCTAACAATAGAGAACCTGCGTAAGAACTAGTGGCGCCTCTCTCGTTGGTTTTGTAAGTTGTACGTGAGTACGAGCTGTTTATAATTATGCATTTCAATAGTGACTCAGAAACTATGTCATTTTTTATTAATTATTTCTTTGTAATCTTTACAAATTTAATACATAAATATATTACATAATTTATTGAAACATAAATATTAATAAGAAAGTTATAATTAAGTAATAATGAGTAAAAAAACGTTAAAAACAAGCCAAGATCTGGTTACTTCGGATGTGGTGTAATGTTGTGTCAATACAGTAAAACTGAGTAAAATTTAAAATTTTATTCGTTTTCATCAAAACCTCATTTAATAGAACGTCGATAAAAGTGAATCGTATTAAGTAAGTGTATATGCCTTGACAATAAATACTCAGTGTGTACAGGGTTTTCCCGTATAATTGCGCACCCCTTTAAAATCTTTATTTTTATAGATAGAAAAAAATAGTTTATATAAAAGTTGCAGGATTTTTCATGAAGATTTTCATGGTGTAAGATAGAAAAACAAATGATGATCGGAAAATTAACAAATCACCATCAACTTCGTTATTTTAAATGGAACACCCTGTAATTCTGCTAATCTTCCTCTTTTAAATATATATAACTTATCTATGTTCGGATAAACGAGTTGCAAGTTATTTGAATTTAAAATCTGTTCTTATAAGCCATAGTTAGCCATGGATACAACCCAAAGTTTGGCAAAGTTAAGTCGCGTTAGCCATGGTTTGTCTTGGAAACCAAACAAAAATATAAATATTTGACAGAAGTCAATTTTGGGTTGTATCCATGGCTAACTATGGCTTATAAGAACAGATTTTAAATTAAATACTTGAATCTTTATCCAACATAATAAGTATATATATATATAATATATATATTTAATAATATATATATATAATATATATATATATATATATATATATATATATATATATATATATATATATATATATATATATATATATATATATATATATTTAAAAAAAGAATTATTAAATATTTGAATTTTCAATCATATACAGGGTGTTCCATTTAAAGTAACGAAGTTGATGGTAATTTGTTAATTTTCCGATCATCATTTGTTTTTCTATCTTACACCATGAAAATCTTCATGAAAAATCCTGCAACTTTCATATAAACTATTTTTTTCTATCTATAAAAATAAAGATTTTAAAGGGGTGCGCAAATATACGGGAAAACCCTGTACATTGTGTACATAATGATTTCTATCTTTTGCGAAATACTTCACAAAAAATATTATTTTTTTAGCAGAACAAGCATAACCATAGTTACAAGACAGGTATTAAAAAGCGTTTTTAAGTATTGCTGGTACCCACTTATACAAAATTAAGGAAAAAAGCAGCAAAAATAAGACCTTGTACCTACAAAACTGTCAACTAAAGTCATATAAGAATAAGAATTTGGTTTTAAAATCAGCTTTTTTGGAGGTTATAAATCTGCCATAAAATATGGGGGGTTTCAGTTTAAAAAAAAGTCGATGTGTACCTGTCCGAGGAAATTTTCAATGTTTTTTGCTTGACCAAATAATTAATTTGTTCTATACATTTTGTATACAATTTTTTACCACCCTGTAACTAGGAAACTGGCATCTAAAACTGTGTTTTATGTTTTTTAAAAGGCTCTTCTTGGAGATTATAAATCTGCAATAAAATATTGGGGTTTCCATTTTAAAAAATCGTCGATGACGTCATATCTACCACATAAGTCACACTGCATATTTATATTTTGTCTCAAAAAAATGCACAATTTAAATTTTCTTTTGCTTAAGCAAATGTATTTGTTCCCTACTTTATGTACACACTGTATAGGTATTTATTATGATATTAATTTTACTATTTCTTTAGCCCAGATGGTCCCGTAAATCAGAGACATTTATTTTTTGAAACCCACTCTTTATATTAACAATGTTTGACATTTGTTATTTTAATATTTAGTTTATAATTACTATAGCCATCAGTATAAAATTTAATTTCTCTCACATACTAAATTTCGCCCCTGAGCGCTATAATAATCACAGGTACGCAGATGCTTTTTCACCCATCTCTTTCAACATGACCATGAGCCTTTAAAACAGATAATTTCATTTTTAAGGTCACGCAGGTTCTCTATAAATTTAAAGGGTCAGAGGCAGGGTTGCCAACTTAGGGGTTTTCCCCCCAAATTTAGGGGAAAAAGTGGGATGGGTTTTTTTGGGGGCAGGGTTTTAGGGATTTTATAACTTCAAATATTAATTTTTTTCAAATGTTAAATTAAGCAAAATAAAGGTGTAATAGTATAGGCCCTGGGATAATCGAATCTAGCCAATCATATTCATTTTTGGGACACCCTGTATAACTAAAACTTACTGTAAAAGATAATAGACAAAAAATTTGTACAACATTTCAACCGTCCGGAAAAATGTTAAAATTATTTAAATAAGATTAATAATTATAAAAAGTCAGAATCCAAAGAAAATGATTTATTACTTGAAGCTTTAGATAATTTACGAATAAAAAATATAAAAAAATGTTGCTGAAGAAAATTATTTATTGATTGTTTGGAATTTATTATTAGTTTAATGATATTTTATTATTTATTTATTATTTTTAATGTATTATTTATGTAAAAATATTTTATTATTTATTTTATAAATAATGACAGTTTTTAGGGGGAATTCCTAGTAATTGTGGGGATTTTGGGGGTTTTTGATTGGGGCTTTAGGGGAATAAATTTTTGAGAGTTTCAACACTGTTCAGAGGAAGAGATTTGACCTGTTTCTAAATCGAAATAAATTTTATGCAATGGGCCCCATGGGCCCATTTCCACTTACCAATCTACTGGCTCATTATTTTGGTCTATGCACTGTAACGCATTTGATAAACAAAAAACACTGCTGATTAAAAAACATATTAAATACTTTTTATGAGCAAACATGTGAATTAATAGTACGCTTTTTCTACTTTGTAAATCTTTACTGGATTTTAATGACTAAAAATAACAGTAACCACAGCTGGACATACGGTTTTAGCAAATTAAAATTGTTATCAAGAAAGGAAGTTTTTATCAGTGAACAAAGAATGCGACTTTACATTACAAATTGTTTAGTAATTTAGCGTTCCCTTTTGTCTAATAGATTTTATGCCGTTATACATACATTACTTGATAAGAAAAAGAAAATTTGATAAGGTGTTGGGGACAGTGTCTAAATTTATTTATTTTATTTTAAAATAAATGTTACACCCATTTGAAAAATACAACAATCTTCGAGGGTATACCTACCTAGAGGTACTGATACTAAAGGGCTGATCAATTAGAACTCAGAGCAAGAGAGAAAGATACTAGACTTATCGTGCTTTTTCTCTCTCTCGCGGACAGTTCGCACGGCCGAGCTTCAAGGCTGCCTCTAGTAGGTGTATACTTGAAGATACATTACAAGATATGTATGTAATTCCCACTTAAAGTTCATAAAAGACGTTATTAAAAAAACAAGTCAATTAAAGAGAAAATTATTGTCTTTAAGATGCAAGGTCAAATTTCTTTGAATTTAGCCTACAACAAATCTTAAATCTCCTTTTGACCACCCAGAAATCATCAAATTTAATACAAATAAAATTGTCACCATAGAAAAAAAATTCCAGTCCCTATTTGGCTGTTGGCCATTAAAAAATTTAATAATAAAAAACAATATCATGTATAATAAATATTATTATTATTAAATTTACTGTTTACAAACATAAAGGTATCTGATAAGTTACACTACTAAATTTTTTTAACACATTTTCTATAACTCTTATTTTGGATTGGTATGTTCATATGGCTTAAGTACAGTCGGTTGTGGACATCTATATTTTAGCATTTCTATTTCTGCTTCAAAGTAGCTCATCTTATCATAACAGAAGTATTCAGGGTTTTTGTAGTCGGTATTTTTCGCAGCACCTATAAAAAAAATATTTTGTAAGTTATGGTCATTCCGAGACAAACAAAATTCAAACATTTTATAACTGGAACTAATAAAGTAATAGCTTTGAGCAAAGTTGGTTGCTTAATGGAATTTTAAAGCATTCTCTTGCAAGAGTAAGTCAAATTAGACTTTCAGAATGTTGAATTAAGCTTCTTAAGAGCATGTATTCACTTTTTGCAATTAAGGGTTTTTTTTAGTTTATCAAGCAATTCAAAATCTTATAATAGGGAGCTAACAAATCGACATTTATCTTCAAGTGTAATCTGTACTTTTATAGCAAAAGTTAATTTACAAATATCTTTCAATTCCAATATTTACCTGGGCCGACTGGTCCACTTGGAACATTAACAACTTTATTACTAAGACCCTGTACATTTGGAATTGATTTCGAAGGGGCACTGGACTTGTTAAATATAATTCTCGCTACTGTAAAATTTCTTTTTGTTGATGAAAAATGTCTAATTTTATTAAAATTTGAAAGAATTTTCGCTGCCGAGGCCATTTTTATAGGTTATGTTACGAAACTGAAATCTGACGTTTCTGACCTTGATGTTGCATAACCAGCATTCGGGTCTCGGACATCACAAAAAAATAGAAATGTTAGATGTGCTCGTACTATCTTGAATGCAAGGTATTATAGCTAGTTTAAAACATAAAAATAAAAACAGGGGTGGTAAACGAAGAGCATAGATGAGAATAAAATTCTTGTAAAAAGCTCCTCATAATACTTTTTTTAATAAAGTTAAAATGTTGCATATTGCACGCCAATGTCGACTTCGGAGATTTTCCTTTATATCATGTGAACTGCCATTAGGGGGATTTCGAGTGGTTAGGTAGAAACCAATTCGGTTAGATCCAATTTTTTTAGATCCCGCCAAAACACGCCTGTAAATAAATGACAGATGACAGTTTAAAAATTCATTAATTGACAAACAAAATTTTTGCCGATTCATATTTTTAAAGCAGTTTTTCATAAAAATGGTAGGTTTTTTGTAAGTTAACTACAACATTTCTGAAACATTTATTACATTTTAGAGTTTTGGACTTCCTCCTTTAAAAACCAAACCCGGCCAACCAAGCGATTATGGCTTTGAAGAGGGCCAATTTGGGGTACCCGATTCCATGAAACATGGCTTAGCTTCAGCTAAAAATGTTTTGGAAAATGTTCATCCATTAGCCCATTCCAGAAAGAAACGTAAGTAACTTTCAAGTTAAAGGTGCTTTGTCGATTCTAGTGTTGTATAGCAAAACAAAAAACAATGCTATTTTTTTCTGTTTTAGGGCTATTTTTTACAGGAAACGTAATTTTTTTCTTAATACCTTTTTGCAACTATTTTTTATGTTTTAGTATCGCCAAAACCAAGATAGAATGAACTTGCAAGTTCTCCGCAATATTCAGGGCCTACATGCACCTCTGAGAATAGCAATGGAGTTAAAATCAGCCAAAAAAGTTGGGCATTTACCATTTTTACAGTCATCCAATGTAATGTATGATTCATTGACTGGAAGAGACTTAGAAATTGGTCCTGAAGATATCTTTAATACTGGTGAATTTTTGGAGGTATCTGCACATCCACATGCAGTCATAGAGAGGTCTTTAGGCATTTTTTAGGAATAGGTGTTTTTTATGTCTTATTTTTGTAATTTAAAATTTAAGGGTATAATAAATATTTAAAATATATCTTTGTCTTGTCTTTTTTGTGTCTTCCTGCAATTATTTCAAACTGTAGAAATAAATACTTTTAGAAACGCACATCTGCAAAATTGGTTGGGTAAAAGGAAGCCAAAATTGTACTAAAAACCATTTATTACTATGAAACATTGTAAAATATGTTTAAAATGGATTGGTAATCATTACTAGTCTACATCACAATGGTAAGGAATACGCAGGTGTGTGTATATGTCGCAGCCAACTAGCTTAATTAGCCGTTTAATCAACAGCCTAGCCTCTTTACTAAACAGCGCCGTTCAACTAGCGGCCTGAATGATATTCAGCCGTAACGTTTATTACATCATTTAATAAACTGGCTGGCTGATGCTTAGGCCAATCTCACGATAGAGTGACCATGTGCTATTTAATCAACGGCCTAGCCTCTTTACTAAACAGCGCCGTTCAACTAGCGTCCTGAATAGTATTCTACCGTAACGTTTGTTACAAAATTTAATAAAATGGCTGGCTAATGCTTAGGCCAAAAAGATGAAACATCTGACATAAGAAATTATTTATTAAATATATTTAAAATGTAACATATTACTGTTCTTTGGAAATCATGAGATCAGATGTGGTTAGTTTTGGTCAACAAGTTTTCAATAGAAATTCGCTTTAAAAATTAAATTGCCCGAGTCACTCACAGCTAAATTCACATTATTATTGTCACTACACTCTTCCATTGTACTATTTTTCATTAAACTTTGGAAAACACCATCAAATTTGTTGTTTGTCGACGCCATATTGACAGTTTGGAGAGTTTCGGCGCTAGGTGGCAGAAAGTGGAACTAAATTGAAATGAACAGGCTAGGCAAGTGATAAAACGTCATCAATCCAAGTCATTCGCCTAGCGGTTTGATCAAATGGCTGAATATCATTCAGGCCGCTAGTTGAACGCCGCTGTTTAGTAAAAAGGCTAGGCTGTTGATTAAACGGCTAATTAAGCTACTTGGCTGCACATATATATTGGTTTTTGGTTAGTAGAGCACCACAATTTTTGAATGTGAAAAACCCTTTTGACAACATAAAGTGAACATAAAGCAAATAAATAAAACATTGTACATAAAAGATCAATGAAAAGAACCAAATATTAATGATTTTATTATCTTACTCAAAATGTCTTTTTAATCTTTTAAAACTGTTACAAACGTAAATCTAATTTTCCCTTTATCAATTCTTACTTTATTTTAGTTATAATCAATAAAATCATTAATATTTGTCCTACACTTTAACTTAAAACACCACTTTATAATTATTCTGGTTCATTATCATCCTCTCTAGGTGGTAAAATCTGTTCAATCCACTTAAATACTCCCTCAAGTTCGCTTTTCTTCAACTCGTGCAATGTATATACAAGAGGAACAAACTCTCCCTTAACACTCATCTTGGTTAACTCTTCAAATGTCTTTTTACCCCACGAAATTGGAACCATTGTATCTTTTTCTCCATGTGCCATATACAAAGGGGTGCTTTCAGATTTAAGTTCCGAATATACTGCAGAGTTTTTGTTTAAAAATGATGATAGGGCAAAGACCCCTGCTAAACCTGGCGTGAAGCGGTATGCTGAATGGAGAGCAAGAGCTCCACCCATCGAAAAACCACCTAAAATATAAAAAAAGTTACTTAACAAAAAAAAAACACCTTTTTTGATACAAAGTGTTCATAAAATGCCATTTTACCTATTACTATTCTATTTAAAGGTACCCCACTGTTAACAATATCATTCACCAATGACTTTATACTGTTTCCACTTTCAGTTAAGGTTTCCAAATGTTCAGGCACATCTGGTGTTATGCTATATCTATCAAACCATACATAACTTGGCTGTAAAACATAATATTATTAAGCGGATATAATGGCTTTCTATTATATAAAAAGTATAAACTATGAAGTATTAAGAATTGTTTACCTCCCCATTAAGTGGTGTATAAGGCCTCAGAGGAGCTGTAGGAAAATAAAAACTTATGTGCGGCGATACAAAGTCTCCAATAAGGAATTTCACCCAGTTTAAGAATCCTTGGCCAGTATCACCTAAAAAAATTATGTAGTTAAGCAATGCACCTTAATTTTAAAGTTACTGTTAAAAATCTAACAGGGAAGCTAATGCTTTTGAGATTATTGTATAATATGACAGATAGGGATAGGGACCATCCACAGAATAGTGAAGTACCACCCGGAATCAGAGGTACCATTGTGGGTATCATGCCAATCCACAGATTTTTATCAAAATATAACCTACAACACCTAGTTTGGTTTACCTGAACCGTGTAAAAATATAACGGAAGCTGAACACACTTTGCCTGATTGAGGTATTTTAATTAGTGAAGTTAAAGACATTTTTTCTTAAATAAATAAAATAAAACTTAAAATTATATAAACAAAGATTTTAACTAATTTTAACCAAAATATTGAAAACCTGTGTTTATTTGGTTGCCTATTGAAAAAATAATTTATTTTCTTTTGTATCCACGATAGAGAGTTCCTACTAAACTAAATAATGGTACGGTAAAGAAGACAAACCTAGTGGCTCTTTCGAGCAGATAACTGCTAGAGGTAGCCTTGCCGCTTGGAACTTTTTATCAAGTCCTAAAATATACCTTCCACAAGAGCGCTTACATAAAAAAAGTTTTAAATAGTGTACACTATTTCTAAATAACAAACAGACCTATAGAGTGAAAACTGATCGTCAGATCAAAGTCCGGCCTGATGCATGGAGTGTGTATATTACACGAAACGTTTCAGCGTTTTTTCCCCCCATCATAACTTTGTTATTGTTTCATATAGAGGTATAAGATTAGGTATATAAAATCACATAAGTATTTTAATAACCTGTAAAAAACAATAAGAAAGGTATGTCTATTTATTGCTAAGATATTAAAATTTGAAAATTGACTATTTTACTATTGACCAACTGACTAAATCATTGACTAATCAAAATTATGGGGCATTTTTCGAGGGAATATAAATTTGGTATGTAAGTGAGTTTTAAAACACAATTAAAGAAAAAAAAACTAAAAATTGCACCAATATCAGCACGTGAAGCAAGAGAAAAAGGATATACCCCTGTTTTATTTCTCTTTTGTACGTTTGTTAGCTCGACCAAGCAGCATAGGCTGCCTTCAGTAAGTGTATTCTCGAAGGTCTGTAATATTGAAAAAAACGATGTATAATTGAAACATAATTAATACAATCAGATCAGTAAAAACTTGCCAAGGTAAAAAAGAACTTCGTCTAATTTTAGATCTCAGTACTTTAAAACGCCGAGATTTTTGGTCGGAACTTTGTGCTTATTTTACATTTACGTGGTTTTTTATCTCATTTCCAGGAAATACCTACGATAGAGAGCCCGAACTAAAATAAATAACCGGAACGCTAAAGAACACAATTAGTTGACGTGTTTACTACTGACTTGACACTTCATTGACGTAGTAGAGGTTATTTAATCGGTTCCTTGTCTGTTCAATTATTCTCTCCTTAAAAATTAAATTACTAAAAATGTGGTAAATATTTGCCGCTGTAACTCGGTTTTCGTAATTATTTAACTCTTTAAAAAATATTTGTTAGGAAAAAATATGCCGTAGGAACAACGTCGTTGCAAAAAGTAGTGCCATAAAATTACCCTTGAAATTACACATATTGTAAGAAGCCGATATTCTTTATATATCAATCAAATTAATTAAGAAATACACAAGGACAGTACAAAATGTTAAGTACCAGGAATTACAAGAGGTGTATCATATTTTTAGTGACTTTTTTAGCCTGTGTATATATGCAATTCGGCTGAAGATGAGCCCAAAGAAAAACTGGATGATGCAGGACCCACTGGTGTAAGTTTAAGATAGTTTTTAAGTGTTCTTTATTCTTTTGAACTTTGTTTATTTAAAGGCCGCAAAATCCCATATTATAAAAAATTGATGGAGAATACACTGATTAAAAATAGTTATTGTTATTAAGTGCAGACCTATTAGTAAATATTTGTTCTGTCTTTTATATAGTTTTACCTAAACTTTGCTGCTAGTCTAAGTTCCTAATTAGAGACAACTTTTACCCATCTGCCAACAGGATGAAATTTTTTTTTTATCAAATAATATAATATGTAAACCTACCTATTGCGAATGGATTGCTTAAAAGATTATGGTCAAAGGTATGATTTATTTAAAAAAAAAACTCTAAAAATTTTTTATACATCCTGTATAATGTCAATTCTAATTTTTTTTTCATTCTACATGACAGTACTAATATACCACTACAAAATTTTTTCTTTAACTTTATAAATAAAGCCTTTGAAAATTTTTTAAATTTGAAATTAGTTTTTTGGTACACCCTGTATCATTTCAGGGTGTACCAAAAACTGTAATAATTTCTTTAATTTAAAATTAAAAAAAATATATTAATACATATACCGGGTGTTGCTCCGCCGAGCGGGAATAGGAACCCATGAAATTTTGAAGAGTCAAATATTGGCTCCCCTAATTATTTTAGAAAAAAATGCTATTAGGATTTATTGAGAGCACAATAAGCTCCACCCAAAATGAAAATTTGAGCATTTTTCTACCAACCAGTAAAGAGTAAACTGCTTAAATATTTCTGCAACGTAGTATCTCATTATGCTCCCTGTACTCTAAAAATCAATAATAAAAACACAATATCAATTTATCAGTGACAATTCAGACATTAATTTATAATGTCATTGCCAAAACTGAACAATTTTATAGGGGAAATTTCAAAAAAATCCTCGCATTTCATTTTAGTTTACAGCTAATTCCAACATATGCACTCACAGTTACACAAGACAATAAAACAAATTTGTCTACATTTAAAAATCAATTTATGACAAAAATATCGGGATTTAATCAAATGCTCAAATATTCCTCCATTAACTGCCAGACAAAACCCAACGATTATAAAACTCATTTCTTAGTTTAGTTGGTACGGGGGATCAGGGGAAAGCGAGCCATATCTCATAAGATATTGGTCGTATAGATTTGAAAAAAAAAAATCATAATAAAGTCGCCAAAAAAATTGCTGGAAATTATTTTTGAGTTTGTCAAACCTCCGCTAGAGGGCGTAACAACCAACACCAAGTAAAAAAATGAGATTTTTATAGAATTTTGTCTAATAAGTATATCGTGATATCATTTTCATATTTACTGACCCTTTCCTACATTTTTGTCTAAACCTTTTTGTTTTATCTATCAAAATAAAGCGGTGGGGAAGTTCAATTGTTTTTTTAAGCAAATTTTGGCTCATATGAAAGAGCATAATTTGCACTAAAAAAACGCTTATTTGGTTTTGAATTTTTGATTTTTGCTGTCCCCGCAGATGGGTTAACTGAAATGGTGCAAATTTTGAGAAAAAAAAAAAAACAAATGAATTATTTTAAATGTTTATTTTTTAAAAAGAGGATAAATTTTTCAAAATTTTAATGAAAAGAATTTATTATCTACCTTTTGAACCGTTGATTTTACCAAAATATAATTTTATTACTTTAAAAAAATGGCACGCCACTGTTTTATAAAAAAAAAATCCGTTTTGTAATCTCTTATTAGTTCTAACAAAAAGAACCTCTTGATTTTTTTTATTAGACAAAGGGTTTTTGGGTTAAAAAAATAAAATAGGTTTACATACTGTTCCATAATTATCATTGTAAACCATTACATTTGTTTTTTGTAAAAAAAGATAAAAAATTTGCACCATTTCAGTTAACGCCATCTAGCGGCGACAGCAAAAGTCAAAAATTCAAAACCAAATAAGCGTTTTGTATTTAAATGCTCTTTCATATGAGCCTAATTTTCTAAAATCGGTCAAAAGAAACGGAGAAATTTTGGTTTGTTTAAAAACAAATTGAACTTCCCCCACCGCTTTATTTTGATAGATAAAACAAAACGGTTTAAAAAAAATGTGGGGAAAGGGGTCATAAATATGAAAATAATCATCGATATACTTTCATTAGACAAAATTCTATAAAAATCTCATTTTTCTACTTGGTGTTGGTTGTTACCCCCTCTAGCGGACGTTTGACAAACTCGAAAATAATTTCCAGCAATTTCTCTTGGCGACTTTTATTATGATTTTTTTCTCAAATCTTGGACCAATATCTTATGAGATTGGCCTTCCACCCTTAACTGATCACCCTGTACATCGATATTCTGGCACTTTCAGCGGAAATAGCATTCCTTAGCTGGTCTAAATTTTCATATTTTTTATTGGTATAAAGCTTAGTTTTTAAATGTCCCCATAAAAAAAAAACGTTTGGCGAAAGATCCGGGGACCTGGCTGGCCTATGATGTCGTTATTAAATGCGTTGTTCAAGTATTCGCGGACAGGTCTGGTACTGTGTGCTGGGCAGCCATCCATTTGATACCAAATCTCTTGATTTTCACGAGCAAGGTTGTTCAAAAGGAAAATTTGTTCCTCTAAAAGTTCCAGAAAGTACCCGCATTGAAAATTTTGGTCAAGGAAAAATGGTCCAAGGATATGGTGGCCGAAAATTCCCGCAAAACATTAATTTTTTTTGGATATTGAGTCCTTGTCTCAAAAATCGATTTTGGTTTTCGTTACTCCAGTACGGGAATTTTGAATGTTGGGTTGTTGTTCAATGTAAAAGTGCATTTGTCAGTAAAGCAAATATTTTGTAAAACCCTGTCAGTGTTTGTCCTCTCCATCATCTCAAAGCAAAATTCCCGTCGGGCGATTTTGCCCGTCTCTTAATTCTTGGTGTCTTTTCGTAACTGGTATTTACATCTTTTTTAAAAATTTGAGATTTTGTGGTGTGGGCTTTTCAGTAATGTCCTCAGTTGTCTTGTTAATGTTTCCTTTGGCCACCTCACACAAAGTATCTCGTTTTGTACAATTTGTTTTGATTTTCACGTTGATTTTTTTACATTTGCAATTATAGATTACTGTGCCTGTAGTTTCAAATTTTTTTTTTTCCCGTTCTATTGTCGATTTACTTGGATTGGCCTATTGGGAAAAAAGGTGCAAACATGTCCGCTACTCTTCGTAACTATTTCCCGATAAAACCATTTTTTAATAGTGATTTTTTCTTGTTTGAGAGTTCTTATTTAAAAATATGTACATTGATCTGACAACTTGAGAGTTAGAGGTTAAATAATTTTTCAGGGATTTTTTTTTATAAACTTCTAATACAGGGGGCGTAAGAAAATAGGAGATTTGTAACTTATTTTAGCATTTATCTCTTAGCTGGCGGACTGAAGAGCTGAAATTTGTACACTGGGTACAACTTTTCGGCTCTTTAAAAATCCAATAATATTTTCTTCTAAAATAATTAGGGGAGCCAAAATTTGGGCCACTTCAAAAATTTTCATGGGGTTCCCTATGTCCCGCTCGCAGACAAAGGTATCTATTTATAATGAGAATGGTAGTCTTGATTGACTGGGTAAATTACAAAAAATCAGTTTAAATTTCTTGGGGTATTAGTCCTAGAGCGCTTGTTAAATGAAAATGCTTTTGTGCAACTCCAAGCTTTCAAAAAATTTTATTTCTTGTTCCGGGCTACAATTATTAAAATACATTAGTATAATGAGCTTAATTTATAAAAAAAATATTTTGTACTGACTGCTACCTGCAATTTAGTGAAAGACATATTGCTTTTGTGAAAAACAGCTGGCATTTCTGTATATTTAGTTTAGAATATTACTAAATATTTGTATTTAATAATAAAAAAAAAAAAGTATAGATAAGATGGTGTGAATAGGTTTTTTTTTTATATTTTTTTAAAATAAGGTCCTTTGTATTATTTTGTTAAATTATTCCTAAGGATCACAACATTTCAGTCCCAGTCATCTTAGGGTTAATTAAACTCTGTTTGGCATTTTTAACAAAAATTTGGATTAGAGAGAGAAAAAGAATAAGGAATAAAGAAATAAGTGCATTTAATAAAAAAAAAAAAAATAAATAAAAGTTAATTAGTACAGAATTTTTTTCTTTTTTTAAGTTAACTTTCAATTTGATCCATTGCCAGTAAATCGACAGAAATTGAATCAAGGCAGCTGTGGATAGTGGCTAACAGAGCACACCTGTCACATATATTTGTCAACCATACACCTCAGCTTTATGAATATCATTTTATATAAAATTTATTTGATATAGGTGCAAATTAGGATATTCATTTCCCTGTTCATACTTGGCAACCGAATACTTCTGTGGTGTTGTGGCATAAGCTGATATGTTGCTTTTTGAAAATTTTACAAGTTTTGGCATTTCTATATTTGAATCACAGTTCTATATAATTTTAGCTGTTATATTTCAAACCATAAATTCACAAATAAAATTTTGGAAAAGCGTTTCTATTTTTTTCTAGCGTTTACTGAAAAAATATGTTTATACAAATTGCAATGGCGGCTGCTTCTTAAGGGCGAAGGGCCTACAGCTCCCCGGGACCAAACGTAAATAAACAATAAATCAAAAATGATATTTTGTATCAAGTCAGTTAATGCAATAAATTTCTAAGAATCTTATTTTTAACTTTATTAATTTCCCATTGTCAGTTGCCTGACACCCATTCTAAGTCTCCCGATTTCGTGCCACATATTCCTTACCGATGTTTTATGTGGCGGGAATTATTTTCGCCCTAACCGACCGCTTCAATCCGCAGCCGCTGCAGTCGCTGCGTCGTATTCCCCCACCGCACCGACAAGCTATTTCTTACGGGATTTAAAAGGCGCGAGGGCCCGGAAATGCGGTCATAAAAAGTTATAGTATAATATACTGCAAATTACGAGGTCTTTATATAAAGTAACAAGAATATATAAAAGATACAAAATAATATTTTAGGTTTTTTTTAAAGTCTCTTAAATGTGAAATATTTTTAAAACTGATTACCCAACCTTTATAAGCATAAGAATTAATGTAATAATCGAAATTCATAATTAAAATAGAAAAACACATTTTGGTCTGTATATTCCATAGATGGTGGTTTTTTTTTTCTTGGATATATGACGTGGTGGCCGGAAAATTTTGAATAAGATGTTAATTGCAAAACATAAATACTACTGAAGTTTTGCCGTTGTTGATTTAAAATAAATATAAACAATGAGATAATCCTATGAAACCGGTCTTCTGGACCAAAAAAGAAACTCTGTAAAAAAAACCCCTTTTTTTTTTGGCCATAGAAACACTTGTTAATTGAGTGCTGCATATTTGGGCTGATAGTTTATTCTGTCAAAGTACTCCTAAATAGTACTTCAAGTACAAGTACCAAGTTTTTGATTTTTAAAAATTACTTCGAGTGCAAGTACCAAGTATTCATTAAAATGTACTTGCATTTTCAAGTAAATTGAAAAAGTACTTGAAGTACCACCCAAGTATTTTACTTGAAGTAAATCCAAGTACTTGAAGTAAACCAAAGTACTTGAAGTAAAACCAAAGTACTTAGTAAAACAAAGTACTTGAGAAAAACAAAGTACTTGAAGTACACCAAAGTACTTGAAGTAAACCAAAGTACTTGAAGTACATAAAAGTACTTGAAGTAATTAAAGTACTTCAAGAAAACAAATTTTACTTAAGTAGTATTTTTTAAGAAAGTTGAGGGTTTATTTTCAAAACGGGGTTTTCCAATAACTCCCAAGAAGACTGAGCGCTACGTCATTGGAAAGTAGGCCAGTCGGTAAAAACTATAGTTAGGAAAACAAGTAGGGTTGCTAAGTGTTCCGTTTTAAGTCGATGTCCGAAATAATGTAAAATTTCGTATGTAAATTTAGGGCAACAGGCCTACAATGCCGTACTCGGGTGAGCGCTTGGGCCTTAAACTATTATGGGAAATATTGTTTTTTTCCAAAATGAGTTTTTTTCCCTGTGGTTGCCAACGGGTTGGCGTTGGCACCCGTTGGCATCCGATACATCTGTCAAAAGCGAGTGTTTTCATATGGGTGCCTACAACAGGTTGGCACCCAAAACCTATGCTTGGAAAATATTTTAATTTCCCATTAACACAAAATCAAGTCAGAACAACCTAACTTCAATTTTGATGTCATTTCCATTTTATTAGTGGAAATTTTGTTTAAGTTGCCTATTAACATACAGGGGTTTTCGTTCAAATGAAGGTAATAAGTTATAATATTCACAAAATGTTTGCATAATATTATATCTTTTGCTTTTTTATAAACATAAATTACTTTTTAATTCAGGAATAATAGGCGTAATATAAATAAGGTTTCAAAGTAAAAAGATTTAACAAAATTTATAATTTTGAAATAAAACAACTAATTATTTTTTTACTTCCACTATTAGGTATCTTTCTTTTTTGTTTTCACTAGACCAGAGCACTTATAATTTTTACGTTGACACAAGACCGATTTAAAGAATTCTCAGTTATTGTTACACTTATCTTGCTGTTGGATCCAATTCAAATGAGCGCTGTAATGCAATACAATAGAAACAGCAGCGGTTGCGCGTATTTCTTGTTTTAACTTGTTTGTACGAGTATCTAAGGCATGTAAATTTAAGTACTTGGTTGATTTTTTACTTCAAGTACTTTTTATTTACTTGAAGTACTTTCTTTACTTAAAGTACATTTTTTTTACTTGAAGTACTTTTTTTACTTCAAGTACATCGTAATACTTCAAGTACTTAAATAAATACTTCAAGTAATTTACTTGGTCAAATCAAGTAAAAATCCAAGTATCTTTATAAAAACTAATCAAGTACAAGTACAAGTACCTCCTAATAAAAAGTACTTGAAGTAAAATACTTGAAGTGCAAAAAAGTACTTCAAGTAAAATTTTACTTGAAGTACTTCAAGTTTTGACAGCTCTGGGCATATTATTTTAAGTTATTAAAAAAATATGTGTAAGGGGCCTTTTAGAATACTATGCTTTGAATATAAAAGCTAAAATTTCCTCTAGTAGAGTGCAAGATATGCCATTTATATGTAGATATAAGTAGGTACAATATAAATACGAGTAGACTGTTGCCAACCTTCTCAAAACATTAACAAACCCTTTTTTGGTATAAATCGCATAAAAATGTTCAAATTAATTCGCGAATATGAGCACCTCTTTAATAGAGGTTTTTTCAAGGGTAATTATTTAATTAAAATCATTATTTTTCAATGGATGTTACGCAACTGTTGGTAATAACTAAGAGTTTTAGTAACATAATTATTATAATTTTATTGATTAACGTATGGTAATTTTATTTGCTTAAAGGTACTTTAAAAACAAACAAAGGAATACGAAATTATTTTTTTATTTTTTTAACTGGAAAAATTATATGTTAAATAAGTGTACCTCTTTCTAAGGGTTTGTTTGTTCTTATTTAGTTAAACACAACGTTTTCTGCTTGAGGTAGATGTAAAAAGGAGAAAACTCTTACTGCTGTTTTGCAAAATAATCCCTCTTATGGGTTGCTTAAGTTTTGGTATTCAATAAGAAAAGCAGTATATCTTTAGACGGAACATTTTCAGTCCCGTGTTTATATGAATGTTTGGTTTAAATTTTCAATATGAAATCTATCCTTAAGCTTATAATATGTTTTTTAAATTACCTTGTTAAATAAACTTAAAAAAAAGGAAGTTATCAATTTGAAACCACGCATATCGGCATATATGTTATATTTTTGGGACTGCAGTAAATTTACACATGATAATCAATTAGGACTTCCAAATAAATAAACTCAAAATTTTATAGCTTGTAGGGTTTGTATGTATGTGTGAAAGTATGTTTGTATGTATAATTGCTCCGAAACTGTAAATTGGATTGTGACCATCCTTTTTCATTAACCTACATTTAGTTTAACTTATAGACCAAGCGGCGATCGTCGTAAAAGGCTGGTGAACAAGAATAACTACAAAAATATTCTTCATTACTTTTTGAATATTAGACAAGTAATGAACCAGTAGTCTGGCGATCTATAACTTGCCTAATTGTTTTTTTTTCATATATTTTTCCTATTTTTTTGTCAATTATATATATATATATATATATATATATATATATATATATATATATATATATATATATATATATATATATATATATATATATATATATATATATATATATATATATATATATATATATATATATATATATATATATAAACCGGGTGTTGCTCCGCCGAGCGGAACATAGGGAATCCCATGTAAATTTTAAAGCAGTCAAATATTGGCTCCCCTAATTATTTTAGAAAAAAATGATATTAGGATTTATTGAAGAGCGCAATAAGTTCCACCCAAAATGAAAATTTGAGAATTTTTCAACCAAACCAGTAAAGAGTAAACTGCTTAAATACTTCTGCAACGTAGCATCTCATTATGCACCCTGTACTCTAGAAATCAATAATAAAAACACCATATCGATTTATCAGTGACAATTTAGATCATTCATTTATAATGTCATTGCCAAAACTGAACAATTTTATACGGGAATTTCAAAAAGAATCCTCGCATTTCATTATAGTTTACAGCTAATTCCAACGCATGCACTCACTGTTACGCAAGACAATAAAACAAATTTGTCTACATTTAGAAATCAATTTATAACGAAAATATCAGGATTTAATCAAATGCTCAAATATTCCTCCATTAACTGCCAGACAATAACCCAAACGATTATAAAACTCATTTCTTACGTCGGCTAGTTGGTACATCGATACTCTGGCACATTCAGCGGAAATAGCATTCCTTAGCTGGTCTAAATTTTCATATTTTTTATTGGTATAAAGCTTAGTTTTTAAATGTCTTCATAGAGAAAAATCGTTTGGCAAAAGATTCGGAGACCTGGCTGGCCAAGGTATTGCGTGGTTCAGGCCTATAATGTCGTTATTAAATGCGTTGTTCAAGTATTCGCGCACAGCTCTGGTACTGTGTGCTGGGCAGCCATCCATTTGATACCAAATCTCTTGATTTTCACGAGCAAGGTTGTTTAAAGCAGGCAAAATTTGTTCCTCTAAAAGTTCCAGAAAGTACTCCGCATTCAAATTTCGGTCAAGGAAAAATGGTCCAAGGATATGGTGGCCGAAAATTCCCGCCATAACATTATTTTTTGTGGATATTGAATTTTTGTCTCAACAAATCGATTTTGGGTTTCGTTACTCCATTAACGGCAATTTTGAATGTTGTGTTCGTTGTTCAATGTAAAAGTGCATTCGTCAGTAAAGCAAATATTTTGTAAAAAACCTCTGTCAGTGTTTGTCCTCTCCATCATCCCAAAGCAAAATTCCTGTCGTCGTATTTCGTCTCCGACTCTTAATTCTTGGTGTCTTTCGTACTTGTAAGCGTGGTATTTACATCTTTTTAAAATTCGAGATATTGTGGTGTGGTCTTGTCCAGTGATGTCCTCCAGTTGTTTCGTGCTAATGTTTCCTTCGGCCTCCTCTACACAAAGTGTCACGTCTAAATCCCTCTCGTTTTATACAATTTGTCTCTGATTTTCACGTAGATTTTCTTCACATTTGCAATTATTGATTACTGTGCCTGTAGTTACAAATTTTTTTATCGTCCGTTCTATTGTCGATTTGCTTGGTATTGGCCTATTGGGAAAATAGGCTGCAAACATGTCCGCCACTCTTCGATAACTATTTCCCTGATAAAACCATTTTATAATAGTGATTTTTTCTTGGTTTGAGAAGTTCATTATTTAAAAATGATGTGACATTGATCTGACAACTTGAGAGTAAGAGGTTAAATAATTTTTCTGGTATTTTATTATAAACTTCTAATAATACAGGGCGCGTAAGAAGATAGGAGATTCGTAACTTATTTTAGCATTTATCTCTTAGCCTGCGGACTGAGAAGAGCTGAAATTTGTACACTGGGTACAACTTTTCGTGCTCTTTAAAAAATCCCAATAATATTTTCTTTCAAAATAATTAGGGGAGCCAATATTGGACCACTTCAAAATTTACATGGGATTCCCTATGTCCCGCTCGACGGAGCAACACCCGGTATATATATATATATATATATATATATATATATATATATATATATATATATATATATATATATATATATATATATATATATAATATATATATATATATATTTAAATAATTTTGAGTATTTTTTTTTTAAATCAATTCAATTTTAGTCATTATTTGTGCTAATTTAGGCAGGTAAACTATTAAATAACATACTACGGTCTTATGGTTTTTAACTCACTCTCTTGTTTAGAGGTATTTAAATAAACATTATTATTAAATGAAAATAACATAGTTTTGGATGAACTGGATATTGTCAAATTGTCCATGTTTTCATTAGAGGTTAAGTTCAAGTAGGCCGAGACAATTGCTTGACTGTTTACTGGTTCCTTAGATTTTCTTAGCAATTTCGATTTTGTTTTGGACGGATTCTTTAAGGTAGCCCTTCGCTACTGATGATGATTTTCACCAAAAGCGGCTGTGGCTGGTGTTTTTTGGTCGCAAAGAAGAGTATTTTTACAAAATCCATAGGGTTTACTGGAAATTCTTTTTTAAAATAGTAAAACTTCTTATTTTTTTAAGTTTTTGTTTCTGGCAACACAACAAACAAATAATTTTCTTTTTCTAGAATATTTTCAATTTTTAAATGTGTTAATTTATCACATCTACAAGAACCAACATATTTAAAGCTACTTTCATTAGTAAATACTCACAGTCGTGGGCCTGTCGTAAAAAGTTTTTAATTCATTTCTTTTAAAGTTTTGGACTCTTTGGGTTTGTATTCTTGAGATTTAATTTTTAAAAACTAGTTAATTTGCCACATTTTAAAATGTCGATTTTCTTATACAGATAAAGGGTCGAGCAAAGCATGGTGTATTTAATTCATAAAGATGACGAAACTAATTTTTCTGTAAATGTAAAAAATAAGCCAGCAAAACATTGGTAATTGTCTCGAAAGTTGCCTCCTCTCCGATTTTGACCATATTTGGTAAGTTTTTTTTTTGGGGACGAATCTGAAAAAATATTTTTTCGAAAACGTTTCGTTTTCGAGATATTCATCATCAAAGTTAAAAATTAAACTAACCTTATTTACTCTATTCCTCCTTCTTTTTACACAGAATTCTTTATTTTTACACTAAATTGGCACACAGTATTTTACAAACACCATTTAAAAACTCCTTTTAATGTTTATTTTACACCTTTTTTTCATTTAATTGCAAACCTCCACTTTCACACGACGCAACGTAGCCGCAATTATGTATACGACTGGGGATTTTATCAGCAAATATGGCCACTGCCTTTGAACTTAAGAGTTCGCAATTTAATGGAAAACGGTGTAAAATAAATAAAAATACAAGGTTTTAAAAGGTGTTTATAAAATATTGTGTGCTACTTTAGTGTAAAAATCAAGAATTGTGTACAAAAATAAGGGGGAATATAGTGAAAATAAGGTTAGTTTAAATTTCATCTTTAATGATGAATATATCGAAAACGAAACGTTGCAAAAAAGATATTCTTTCAGATTCGTAATCAGCGCCCCAAAAAAAAAACCGTTTACCAAATTTGGTCAAAATCGAAAGGAGGCAACTTTTCGTCAATTTTTTTTTATCTTTCTCGAATGCATCCATTTGTTAACTAACCAAAACTTTCCACTCCTTGTCATAACAAAATAGGAATTTTTCTGATAATATCTGCATTGTCGCTTTTTCTGCTTCCGTAATAATGTCCTAAAGCACATAGTTCTTATCAATTTCTTCCATTTTTTTATTTAAAAACCGCTTTTGGCACAAAAAATCTATAAATGTCAAAATTTATTTGAATAATTGCTAATAATATTTTAAGCTTCATCTCAACCAAAAACAACCTACTTGAATTCGAGCTTGAATGCTCAGACTAAAGGTGAATTTACACAAAACGTCAACACAAAACATCAGAAAATACAAATTTATAAATTCTGCTTTAAAAGAGACTCATTCAAAAAAAAATACCTGTTAGTTTTTCAGTTCTTGAATAAAACCTGCTTCTCGTGTGTTATGATTTCTCAGTTGTTGGTTAAAATATTGTATGCTACTCATGTGTTATGTTTTCTAAGTCACTTGAGAAATTATACCACGAGGCCGGTATAATTTTTTTTGCGTGACTTATTTTAAACATAACACACTAGTACCATAAATAACTAATAAATTACCTTTTTTCAGAATTGTTTAGAAATACTTGTGGGCTCTCCCATTATAAAATAAATTAATAAATAAACGAATTATTCACAAAATAAATTAACAATGCAAAAACTACAAATTATTTATACCAATGGTTATCACGTGCACCCATAGGTAGAACCGTGACCAAAATCTGTACCTATCGAGTAGATTCATCTTTGTGCTGATCCCAGAGATGAGTGTGAATGAATACATGCAAATCACAAAAAAAACTTGATTTATCTAATTTTTTATCGCTTCTGGTGCTGAAATTCGTAGTATCGATTGGTACCGCACCTGTACCCATTAGTACATTTCGGTTCTTGAAATACAAACAGCGATCTCCGCATTGGTTTTTGTTAATTTTAAGTATTTAGTGATCATGTGACTTTTATCCGATTCGAAAAGTGATTTTTGAGTACCCAGTTCTTGTGTGACATTTTTGTGAACGGGATTTTGTGAATTTTCTTGTGAAATTGGGGAAAATATTTGGAAATATCTATGGTGAAGGTCTGAGAATGTCTGGAAAATTATTAGTTTAGGATAAAAACTAATTTAAAATCTTGTTGTCTCAGATATGTTTAAAATATGTTTTTTAAATATGTATACGACAATTTTCAATTTTTTTAAAACCTTAAAACGCGTCGAATGAGCGATAGCTCATTCGACGCGGAATGCAAATCTGAGAAAGGCGTTTTAGGTTTTTTTCCGCCAATAAAAATTGCAATGTTATTAACTAAAAACAAAAAACAGAAAAATCCATTTTAATTTTTGATGGTAACTCAAAAACCATAAGAAATAGCAGAAATTGCAAAAAAGATTCTTGAAGAGAAGGAGATCTTCGATAAAAAAGTCTAATTTTAATTTAACGCTGAAAATCGGCCTCCACGCGACATTTTTTGTTGCGCGCTTGGCGTCAAAACCGAGTACGTCACACTAAACAATTTTTAGGGTATTAAATATTAATCGAAAATTAAAAAAAAAATAGTGTATTTAGAACACTTTAAAGAATTTACTATAGTGGAAAAGTTAATTTAAAGTTAATTTTTCAACAAGTTAGACAATTGTTAATTAACAAAATTGTTTCTAACTTTCGTCTTCATTGTACATTAAAAAAAATGTTTAAATAATTGTCGTATAAATTTTTCGCGGCGTGGAGTCCTTCTTATATACATAGATCACGCCAAAAATTTTTTAAAATTTTAATGCTTTGTTTATAATAATTTTACAACTTATACAATATTACTCTGATTTTTTATTTTTTGTCAAAGTTATTAAATTATTATGAACAAGGGATTAAAATTTTTAAAACTTTTATGGAGGTATCTATATGTCTTAGTCAAAGGTCGATATGCAGTCTCTTCGCGGAATGAATGGATTATCCTAGGTTTGACCAAAACCTTCGGGCTAACCCCGAAATAAATTCCAATTTCGGTCTTTGACTAAAGTATTTTTAGTCAAACCTAGAAGTTCCTAACTTTTCAGTCAAACGTCGAAAGTAAAATAATCTGTTTCGGGCTTAGCCTAGTCAATTCTAGAAGCGACTGGCAGACTTGGTCAAACGTCGACTGTACTTGTAACAAGTTTAAATAAGTTTATACTTGCGGTTAGTTGTGGTTATTTGTAAATGTAAGAGATCTGACGTATTGTGCAATTTTAAATGTTATAATGCCTCACCATGTCCGAATAAAGACTAATTTTTTCATTTTAACTATGACAATATAACAACAATAAACATTAAAATTTAAAAAAATCGTTTTATTACTTCTAATTTAACAAACTGAGACTTTCTAATACCTGACTTGAGTTTGCCTGATCAAATTAGTTTCTCCTAGGTTTGACGAAAATTCTTTAGTCAGAGGCCGAAAAACTTAATTTGTTTGGGCTTTAAATAAGACTTCAAGTCAGACCTGAGGATTGACTAGTCAAACCTAGGAACGCCGTAGCTTCGACGATTGGCTTTAACATATATAAGAAGGACTTCACGAAGCAAAAAAATTATTTATGCAAGCATTTTTTTTTAATGTACAGTAAGGACAAAAGTTTAAAACAATTTTATTAATTGACAATTGTCTAACTTGTTAAAAAACTAACTTTAATTTAAATTTTCAACGATAATAAACTTTCTAAGTGTTCTGCATACACCATAATTTTTAAAAAATTTTTAATTAATATACTTACCTTAAAAAAATATTTTGTCTGACGTATCATTAAAAACCGAAATGGCTTTTTTGTTTTTTGTTAATAAAAATTGCAATTTTTATTGACAGAAAAAATCCTCAAAACGCCTTTCTCAGATTTGCATTGCGCGTTGAATGAGCTATTGCTTATATTCTTTGAAGCCTTTTAACTATTTTTCGCAGGAAACACACTTTTGGTCTAGACTACAAGTTCATGTTATCTAATACGTTTCAGTAGCACATTTGCTTAATCTTAATATTTTTTTTTGTGTTAATCGGAACTAGATATACCACAATCTAGAAGGGAAGTTATTAGTGAAGCAGATAAAACGAATTTCGTTCGGATTCTTGTTTTGTTTTTTAATATGAAACAGGTACAATAAAAGTTATGATACCAAATCTCTATTATTAATATTTGTACAACGTAATATTTTAACCATTCCTGATATTTTTAGACAGTAATATTTAAACTATTTATCCTGACGATATAGAGAATTATAGGGTTTAAGAAATATTAAAAACTCCAGATTAATACGGTCACGAGAATTTCTCTAATTTATATTTTTTTTTATTTGGAAAAAATTTCTTTAAAAAATAAATGTTTCTTACAATTTTACCTGTTTAAGCTCTGGTTACTCTTCTAGCTTTTATCGAATTAATTCTGGGATACTCTCCTGGCTCAGTACTATCATTTACTCTATTTCTTCTTCACATCAACGATTCTCTCTTTTTACGGTGAATAGTTTTTTTAAAAACCTTACCTTCCATTCTAGTAATCAGATTGTCCAACCTGATTTAAAAAACAACCCCAAGTTAATCGAGATATCTCTTTTACAAAATACACAGCTACTACACAAAAAAAACCAAAGTCATGATCCTGAGTACTGACATCGGTATCCTTATGTATTTTTCGACGCTGAATTGGAATCCGAGGTCAGAATTTTCCCAAGACACTCAGATTTTGACCCAGCACCCCCAAACGGTCAAATTTGTAATTCTATAAAAATTTAAAATAAACATCTTATCTCATGTTCGTTGGTATGCTAAAAATGAATCTGAAGTCAGAATTTACCTATCACCCATATATTTCACCCCAGCAGCCCCTAGAATCCCCAAAGGGTAAAATTTTAAAAAATGTATAGAAATTAAAAGTTAATCCTATGTTTTTTGGTGTGCCACAAAACGAATATAAAGTCAGAATTTACCTATTGCCCCTATATTTTACCCCAGCAACCCCCCAGAACGCCCAATCTTCCCCCGAAAGGGTCAAAATCTCAGAATGTATAAAAACTGAAAGTGAACCCTGTTTTACTTGATTTTCACCCTTAAAATTAAAATTGTTTGTCATGACAATAGTCAAATGCAAGCAAAACACTTAATTAGATATATACACTTTGAATTTTTATACAATCCAAAATTTTGACCCTATGGGGATAAATTGAGGGTGCTAAGGGGTTGCTAGGGTGAACTAATGGGCAATAGGTAAGTTCTGAATATGTTCTATAGTTTTGTGTCGTAAATTCTAACTTCATATTTGTTTTGAGCACACCAAAAAACGTAGGATAAGATATTCACTTTAAATTTTCATATATTGTGAAATTTTGACCCTTTGGGGGAAGATTGGGGTTTTCAGGGCTTGCTGGGGTAAAATATATGGACAATGGGTAAATTTTGACTTCATATTTGTTTTGAGCATACCAAAAAACGTAGGACAAGATATTCAATTTAAATTTCCACAGATTGTAAAATTTTGACCCTTTGGGGGAAGATTGGGGGTTCTGGGGAGTTGCTGGGGTGAAATATACGAGCAATAGGTAAATTCTAACTTCATATTTGTTTTGAGCACAAGAAAAAGGTGAGATAAGATATTCACTTTAAATTTCCATACATTGTAAAATGTTCACCCATTGGGGAGAGATTGGGGATTCTGGAGGGTTGCTGGGGTAAAATTTATGGGCAATAGGTAAATTCTGATTTCATATTCCTTTTGGGTACATCAAAAAACGTAGAATAATATATTCACTTTGAATTTTTATATATTGTGCAATTTTGACTTTTTGGGGGAAGATTGGGAATTCTGGAGGGCTACTGGGGTGAAATTTATAAGCAATAGGTAAATTCTGCATTCTGCACACCAAAAAAATGTAGTCATATATCACTTTAAATTTTCATATGTTGTGAAATTTTGTCCCTTTGGGGGGTTCTAGGAGGCTGCTGGGGTAAAATATATGGGTGATAGGTAAATTATGACATCAGATCAAAAAACGTAGGATAAGATATTTATTTTAAATGTTTATAGACTCTGGAAATTTGACTTTTTTGGGGGGGGGATACTGGGGCAAAATTTAAGGCTTCTGGGCAAATTCTAACTTCGGATTCCAATTCAGCGTCGAAAAATACATAAGGAAACCAATGTTAGTACCCAGAATCATGACTTTTTTTGTTTTTTGTGTAGCTGTGTTATTCTCTTATTCTATCAACATTTTTTTAAACATTTTACCGTATTTGCTAGAAATAATTCCATACAAGCTACTAGCCTTACCATTTAAAAAAACAATAAGAACATTATAACAAATATGGTTAAAGGAAGCACAGGACCTTTTTCAAGTCGCGCGGAGTTTATCACCGATGACACCATCAACGATGGACTGAAGTACACCAGAAATGGAGGGTGCTTTGTGACTACAAAAAAGGCGATTGCCTTTGTGGTGATAGCTGTAGTGTCGTTGTGTACGGTGATTGTGCTCATGTATTACTATGGACCGAATACCAAACTGGAAATGGTAAGTAGTTATTTCTTTTATCTATCCTTATAATTGTGGAGCTTTTCAAAAAAAATTCGCTCTATAAATTTTTGAAAAATAAGCACTTAGCCAAAATCTGAAACATTCTGCAGAGATCGGCTTCTTACTGAGATCCCACCAAAATCGCTTATGTAAAATAATGACTAAGTTCCAAAGTACTGAGATCTAAAATTCAATCAACTTCTTCTTTGACTTGACAATTTTTTTACCAATCTGTCTGTATTAATGGGGTGCCCCAGGGCTCAGTGCTGGCACCCACGCTGTTTCTTCTACACATTAACGATCTTCTCTCTTTCACAATCATTCCCATTCATAGTTTTGCTGACGATAGTATCCTCCACTTTAGTATTCAATTTCTTAAGCCACCATGTAATTCTGATTTGGAAAACAAGCGCAGGTCAATGCAGATACCACTTTCACAAGACCTCAAACTTATCTTGGATTGGGGCGCCAAAAATCTTGTTCAGTTTAATGCCTCAAAAACACAGTTAGGTTCGCTGTCGCGAAAAAAGTCTGCCAATGCTCATCTCTTACATATGAGCGGACAAGTTATGTAGAACAAAGAGTCGTTTAATCTTGTCGGCGTTACTTTTGAGAATAACCTCAACTGGCACAAACACATTTCATCCACAGCCTCGGCAGCTTCAAAAAAGCTTGGATCCCTCTTTTGAGCCAGAAAATATTTCTCTTCTTCCCATCTGTACACTCTGTATGTATCCCAAATCAGACCCTCTTTAGAATATTGTTCTCATGTCTGGGAAATGGCGTCTCCTACAACACTTAGCATTTTGAACTCCATTTAAAAAGAATCGTTCGTTTGGCCAGTATAATTCCATCTCTGGCAGCTCCCAACAGAGCAACACGTAGTGCAACTTTTATGCATCCTTTTACAGTTCAGTTAGAGAGGCCCCGAATTTCCCGCTTTTTCGTTCCTTCATCCCTAGAGTATCAAGACTATGGAACCTGCTGTCCGCAGAAGTTTTTCCTTCTCCTCCCAATCTCCAAATAGTTAAGTCCCTTGTGAACAAACTCCTCTCACTTCAGCCTTTATGGACTGTCCCAAGATAAAAAATGTTCTTTTTCGTAAACTCATATCAAAATAATAACTTTTAAATCGTCATTTTGGTGTCGATAAGACAGTCTTTATCCCGGATAAAGTTACTTTTACGCACACGCGCTTTAAAGAAAAATAAATCAAAATGTACTGAATATCAAATCATTTGTTATATACATTAATAAAACAATATTTTATATCAATAAATTGTTCCACTAAGACAGGTAGTCGGCTATATCTCAGAAACTACTAATAGTATAACGTTCGGGAAAAACATTTTTAGATAAAAGTGACCAAAAGAAATTGCTGGAAATTATTTTCAAGTCTGTGGGATGGCCGTAATATCAAATATAGTGTATCAATAAGTAGTACTATTTTATTCTTTAATGTTTTCTAAACAAAGAAGCTTTAGGTGTAATTTTTGTCAGTTCTAAATTAAAGTGGTGGGTGAAGGTTAAAGTTTAATTTAGAAAAGTGCTAATAACTCCGGTTTGCTTTAACCGAATTTAGTAAACTTGGTCTCGTTTAGAAGTGCATTTGAAGCATTATTTTCAGGTGTATAAACTATTGCTACATTCATCTCACAAACGCCGCTAGAGGGCGTCAAGGTAAAACAACTTATTTTACGAAATTTTTTTAAAATTTTAAATACAGTATATACCCTTTTACATATTTAGATTAAGAAAAAAATCCCAACAAAATGGCGAAAACCGCATTTTATATCTCTTTTCAAACGAATATATTACAAAAATATAAATACATAGGAACTAAGCATTTAACGAACAATGTTTTTTACCTAGACCGATTTCTTTGGGTAAAAATTAAATTTATAAATTTTTACAAATCTAATGACATACTGCATAGTTTTTACTAATTTTAATCCATTTAACGATATTAGACAACATTAGATAATTACCAACCTAAAACTGTAATAATCCATTGAGCGTGGTCCTTATCAAGTTAGCTTTGAAAACAAAAGGATGCTGAAATGTCAAAAATCCAACAATTCTTATTTCAAAATATTATTTTTAGTGTTGTGCTATTGTGTTCTTTAAAAATGCCTTTATTGCTTGAGGATTAAACTCTACATAAGCAAAAACGTACCGGCCTCTCTAAGGATATCCCAATACATACAGCCTGGCAGCTATTGTCGCATTTTGCAGACACTCAAAATAAATAGCAATAATATCAACTGCTTCTTCAAGCAATAAAAACATCTTTTAAAAACAATAGCACAACACTAAAAATTATATTTTGAAATAGAAATTGTTGGATTTTTGACATTTTAGCATCCTTTATTTTCAAAACTAACTTGATAAGGACCACGCTCGATGGATTATTACAGTTATAGGTTGGTAATTATCTAATGTTGTAAATATCGTGAAATGGGTTTAAATTAGTAAAAATTACGTAGTATGTCATTAGATTTTGTAAAAATGTATAAATTTAATTTTTACCAAAAAAATCGGCCTAGTAGAAAACATCGTGTCCTAAATGCGTTGCGTCTCTATGTATATTTATATTTTTGCGAATATATTCGGTTTGAAAAAAATTAAATTGCGGTTTTGACTTTTTGTTAGGATTTTTTTCTCTATCTAAATATGTAAAAAAAGGTATAAGGTATATTTTTCAAAAAATTCGTAAAATAGGTTGTTTTTACCTGGCCCTAGCGGCGTTTGTGAGATGAATGTAGCAATAGTTTATACACCTGAAAATAATGCTAAAACGCTCTTCTAAACGAGACTAAGTTTACTAAATTCCGTTAAAGCAATCCGGGTTATTAGCACTTTTCTAAATTAAATTTTAACCTTCCCCACCACTTTAATTTAGAACTGACAAAAATTACACCGGGAACTTCTTTATATAGAAAACATTGAAGATAAAAATAGTACCATTTATTGATACACTTTATTTGATATTTTTTTGAGAAATGTATATTTTTATGTTTTGACGTTACCCTTACGCCCCCTAGCGGCCATCCCACCTACTTGAAAATATTTTCCAGCAATTTCTCTTGGTCGCTTTTATCTAATTTTTTTTCCCGAACGTTATTCTATTAGTAGTTTCTGAGATATAGCTGACTACCTCTCTTAGTGGAACACCCGGTACATGGGTCGAACATATAGGTCGTTTTTCATTATGTAAAAAAGAAATTACTTGCATCCGAGAATTAACAAAAAAAAAACCGTATATATGAAAAGGAACAATGACTTTTTAATAAAAAATAAAGATCTCAAGTAAGTGTTAATGTAACACACTAAAATCACGGTTATTATTATTTTTATTGATTTTTCCAAGAAAAATTTAAATTTTTATGGACTTTTTAAATTTGCATGGTTATAATAATTATGTATTGGTTATCAGAATCAGGTTCTCCAGGGAGAGTTCGTTACTTTACTTACATAAATTTGTTTTTTCTTCTTTAAATTTAAATAAAGTCTACGTATCATATATTTGTCAATTCTCATAGCGGTTCTATTATTAAGGTCTTAATTTACCTCAAATCTAATTGTGAAAGCATCACTGCTGCCAAATTAAGTATTTTAAGTTTTTTTTTTAAATCTTGCACTCGGAGCTAGAATAGGATCTTAATTTAATACTTGATATACAAGTAATACCTAAGGGGGTAGGGGACCTATTGTATTTGAAAAGTATCGCTTCAAAAAAAGGGAATCAGAAGGGTTTATATGTCATATTTTGTTTTTTTTTGCAATCAAAATATAGCGGAGTCACCTTAGATTATTACCTCGGATAGTGATGAGCGAGACCGGTCTTGGTCTTGCGGTCTTGGTCTTGGTCTTGCAGCAAGACCAAGAACCAAGACAAGACTGCCTTTGCTTGCAAGACCAAGACCAAGACCGGGGGATGCAAGACCAAGACCAAGACCAAGACCAAGACCAAGACCAAAACCGAGGAGGCAAGACTACGCAAGACCAAGACCGACCTGCAGACTCTTGCACTTATGCGATTTTTTTAGTATTATAAATTTCAATGTTCATATTCAATATATAGAATTTTTTATACAGACATGACAAAAAAATTGTCAGAACTGACAAAAACGGCGATTATTTAATAAGTAATAGGTTTGTTTTTGATAAAGTAATAATTAAATCGATTACTTTGTTCTTTTATACAGCTACGGGTAACGGTAAATTCAATAACATGTTTTAAAAATATTAAATGGTGACTGAATGGTCCGACAAAGCTCGTATCTCCGGAAACCGTTCCGATAGACAAAAAGGGTACACAAGTTATAGAAGCTAAAAATTACTTTTATATTTCTGATGTTAAAATAAACTATTTATTAATGCTGCTTACAGAGTGAATCAAAAATTTCCAAAATCCAATAATACTTTTTTGTTCCACACTGTAAAACGGCCCAAAAAAACTAAGATATAAATGTGATGGATTAATAAAAAATATATTTGTCATATCATAAAAAGTTCTTTTTAGATTAATGGATTTTAAATATCACTTCTGGTTTAGATGAAAAAGTCAAAACAAACCAAAAGAATAATGATTTTTTTTCAAAAACCGAAAATGATATTTAATATTTAATCTACGTCAACATTGTTCTTTTGTGACAGTTAACAATTTCCACATAATATACAAGATGGCGTTTTTTTTATGGATTTTCTCCATTAAATTTGTAATTTTAGGTTAAAAAATTAAAAATAAGGGTGTTTTTTTTAAGTGGCAGTGGATTCTTCGGAAAATTCTGGGATAAAAATAATTTTACATTTACGTCCTTTTTTTTTATAATTTTTTTATGTTCAGATTTTCACTATCATAAGAGGAGATCTCGAGCTTTGACACTATTAAGCCCCAAATGTAGAATCTTTATAACGTATTTGAACAAACTTTGCACGGCAAATGTTTGACTAATTTGAGAGATAAAGTTCATTTTGAACTGAAAAGTTCCTTGAATAACTTTTTTAAAAAACAGAAACCTGTGTTTCGTATCAGAATCATTCTAACGGAAATTTCACGTCACATCTGGTTAGTTTTTTCTGCTCACACTCTACACCGTTTTATATTTGCTTTAATTTTATATGTTTTTCAAAGAAAATTTAAATAATTCTTATTTTAAATGTTTCTATATTTACTAAATGTATAAAAGCAGGTTGTGTCTCAATTCAACTTAAAATGAAGCGCTATAAATAAATAAACCCCTACATTAAAAAAAATGCTTTTTAACAAATAGTTTAAATTAGGTATAAGGTTAAAATTTTTTTTTTAAAATTTTAAACAAAAAAATAGTCTCTATCTAAATTTATTTTTAATAAAAAAAAATATCTTTTTAACTTAAATTTTAAATAATTACTACCAAAAAAAAAAACCAGCAAGACTCTTGCAGCAAGACCAAGACCAAGCCCAAAGACCGGGTGGTGCAAGACCAAGACCAAGAAAAGACCTTCTTTTTTGGCTTGCAAGCCCAAAACCCAAGACTACCCCATTGGTCTTGGTCTTTTTTCTCACAAACCCTTGGAAAATTTATAAAATTTAAAAAAACTATTAACTTAATAGCTAATATCCTCTATAAAAATTTTCCCCTCAAAAATTCCCTTTTTCCCCGGGGGGAATGCCCCCCCTTTCGGAGTGGAATTTTTATCAAAAAAAATTTAATGGATAATTACTAGTTTAAACAAATTTTGTTTTATAAAGTTTTTTTAAAGGCATTATTTTAATTCCAAAAAATGTCAATTTTTCAATAAAAAAAACGTATTAAACGGTTTTTTGAAATAACTCAAAAAAAAGCATTTTTTTTGAAAAAATCATTCTTAAAAAAAGGGGGTAAAAAAACAAAAAAGGTGGGCTTATGATGTCCATGGACCTAATACAAGCGGAGTTATAGCCTGGAAAGGGTTTGGTTCTTTTCGTCAAGTGCCAACATTAAAAATTTTAACAATATAACCAAAAAAGATACATTTTTTTGGGGGAAACTTTAATACCTTTTTTAAAATACTTAAAAAAACCTTTTTTTTTTTCTTACAAAATCTTTAGCACTAAAAAATTTAACGATTATGGCAAAAATTAATTGATCTCCTTTTTTTTTTTAAAAAATGTAAATTACCCAATTCCACCCCAATTGAAAATAATCTTTGTCGCTTTCTTTTGTATTTGTAATATCTAGGAAGTTTAACCGGTTTAAAGTGCATATTTTTTAAAAAAAATTGGCTTAACGTGAAAACATTTTTGGGAATTCTGAAATAAATAGCCTTTTCTTCAAAAAAATTAAAAACCCTTAATGATACGTAAACAAAAAAAAAAAAAATTTTTTTTGGAAAAAAAAACCTACAAGTTTGTATTCTACAAAATTTTACGTATCATTAGTTTTTTTTGTTTTTTGAAAAAAAATTTTTTTTTAAAATTAAAAAAAAATTTCTTTCCTTTAACTCAAATTTTTTTTAAAAAATACTTTAAACCCAAAATTTAAATTCTGCGTATTAAAAAAACATAAAAAAATAAATTGTAAAAAGGGGACAAAAATTTTTT